>JAHWFO010100762.1:0-88177 GCA_023313115.1 Rhysida immarginata
TCGAAAAGCGCTTACAGACTCAGGTTGTATTTTTTCATTTTATTTTCGGTCTTTTTCTTTTTGTTCATTTCCTGTTTCGTTGTGGAAAAAGAGTTTTATTTGATTCTCAAGTTAATCATCTGCATTATCCACATAAGATTTCTAGACAATTTAATAAAACCATATTTTTCAACTGGTCTATGTTATCATTGAAAGTTTCTAATAGAAAATAATGATACCATTAAACCATGTACCTTGGAACCAATTTGAATTATCATTAACTTTACGTTCTCTTCATAAATACACATCAATGAAAGTTGTTAAATATAAGTATAGCATAGTTTAATAGCATTGAAAGTTCAACTAAACCAGGAGCCATAGTTCCTATTTCATCTATCAATAATTTGACGTTATATTATTCATGACATATCATTCCAAGTTGTTAGATATATAACATACCAAATCTAAGCAGTGAAATTTCCAATAAATAATTATGGTTCCACTAAACCAGGCACCATTGGTATTATTTCGACTATCAATAGTTTGACGATATAATCATTCATGACACATCATTCCAAGTTGTTAGATATATAACATGAAAAATCTAAGTATTGAAAATTCCAATGAACCATAATGGTTCCACCAAAACCAGGTGCCTTTATTACAATTTTGACTATCATTAATGTTACTTTATATACATTCATGAGACGTCACTCCAAATTGTTTGACATATAATATGCCATATTTCAGCATTGAAAGTACCAAAGATCCATAATGGTTCCACTAAACCAGGTGTATTGAAAACAATTACGACCACCATTAATTTCACATTATATTCATTCATGGGACGTCACTCCAAATTGTTTGATATATAACATGCCATATCTTAGCATTGAAAGTTCCAATGAACCATATTGGTTCCACTAAACCAGGTAACTTTAAAACAATTTCGACTATCATTATTTTACATTATATACATTCATGATACGTCAGTCTAAGTTGTTTGATATATAACATGCCATATCTTAGCATTGATAGTTCCAATGAACCATAAATGTTCCACCAAACCAGGTGCCTTTATTACAATTATGAGTATCATTAATTTTACGTTATATACATTCATGAGAAGTCAATCCAAGTTGTTAGTTATATATCATGCCAAATCTAAGCATTGATAGATCCAATGAACCATATTGGTTCCACTAAACCAGGTGCCTTTAAAACAATTACGACTACCATTAATTTCACGTTATATTCATTCATAAGACTTCACTCCAAATTTTTTGATATATAGCATGCCATATCTCAGAATTCAAATTTCCAATGAACCATAATAGTTCTGCTAAACCAGGTGCCTTTAAAACAATTACAATAGCAATATCCACCATGACTACAATAAAAGTTTTATGCTGGTCCATCGCCTCAACCGCTTCCATCACAACCATTAAGTTGAGGTCTTGCGAGGAAGTCACAAGCCTTCCTCTATATTAATAGTCCGGTAACTTTGACCACAGGTATTCATTCATAGGTTTAATTATGGTGGTTTCAATGATCTTATATATGGATGGGAGGATGGAGGTTGGTCTATAATACTTGAAGTCACTACTATCGGCTGTTTAAGAACTGGGCAGATCAACGCCTTTTTCAAAGATACAGGAAACAGGCCTTTATCCCTGGTTTTTAATACACCTGGTTTAGTGGAACCATTATCGTTCATTGGAACTATCAATGCTTAGATTTGGCATGTTATATATCAAACAACTTGGAGTAACGTCTCATTAATGAATATAACGTGAAATTAATGGTAGTCGAAGTTGTGTTTAATACACCTGGTTTTGTGGGTCCACTATGATTCTTTGGTACTTTCAATGCTGAGATATAGCATGTTATATATCAAAAAAATTTGGAGTGGAATCTTATAGAATGTATATGACGTGAAATTAATGGTAGTCGTAATTGTTTTAAAGGCACCTGGTTTGGTGGAACAATTATGGTTCATTGGAACTTTCAATGATTAGATTTGGCATGTTATATATCAAACAACTTGGATTGATATCTCATTAATGTATACACTTTATGATCAAAAATATCCAGACACCCCTCACAGATCATCGATTGACCCAATGTCACATGATAATGACTTGCACATCATTTAAATAGCTTCCCACACCTTCAGACACAACTCTGCTTGGACATTGGCAAGAATGGGTCGTTTGGCAGAGCTCAGTGAGTTCCAACATGGAACCATCGTTGGATGTCACCTATGCAGCAAGTCCGTGCGTGACATTTCCAGCCTTCTTCAGATACCCAAGTCAACAGTAGGCGATGTCATTATGAAATGGAAGACCCGGGGATCAACAACAGTTCAACAACGAACCAGTAGACCCAAGAAACTAACGGATAGAGACCGTCGAGTGCTTCATTGTGTCACCCGCAGCAACCGGAAGTCCTCGGCGGAAAAAATTGCCACAGAGTTTCGAAACGCCTCTGCAAATGATGCCAGGACCATAACAACTCGTCGGGAACTGCACACGATGGAATTCCATGGCCGTGCAGCTGCCCACAAGCCCCACATCAGCAGGGTCAACGCCAAGCGACATCTGGAGTGGTGCAAAGCCCACAGAAACTGGACAATAGACTAATGGAAACGTGTAATGTGGATAGACGAATCTCGCTACACACTCTGGCAATCCGATGGACGAGTTTGGGTTCGGCGCATACCTGGAGAACACTTCTTACCTAGTGCACAGAGCCCACAGTCAAGTTCGGAGGAGGAGGAGTCATTGTGTGGGGCTCATTTTTATGGTAAGGACTGGGCCAGCTCGTTCTTGTGCAAGGAATCCTGAACTCCGACCGGTATCTGAATGTTTTGGACAACTGTGCACTTCCAACGTTGTGGCAATTTTTCGGAAATGGGCCATTTCTCTACCAACACGACAATGCTCCGTGCCACAAAGCGAGGCGTGTACAGCAGTGGTTTGCGGACTCAGGGGTCGAAGAAATGGGTTGGCCGGCACAATGTCCTATAGAGAGTCTGTGGGATGAATTGGAAAGACGCTTTGCGGGCCATCTCACATCGGCCAACTTCTGTACCTGAACCGATTCTCGCTCTGCAACGCTCTATTGATTTTCATGAAATCGTGGCTAGAGCGCAAACGTGCATGTGTCCGGATATTTGTGATCATATAGTGTATAACGTAAAATTAATGATACTCGAAATTGTTTTAAAGGCACCTGGTTTAGTGTAACCAATATGGTTCAATGGAAATTTGAATTCTGAGATATAGCATGTTATATATCAAACAATTTGGAGTGACGTCTGATAAATCTATATAACGTAACATTAATGATAGTCGACATTGTAATAAAGACACCTGGTTTAGATGAACCAATACGGTTCATTGGATCTATCAATGCTTAGATTTGGCATGATATATATCTAACAATTTGGATTGACTTCTCATGAATGTATATAATGTAAAATAATGATAGTCGAAATTGTTTTAAAGTTACCTGGTTTAGTGGTACCAATATGGTTCACTGGAATATTCAATGCTAAGATATGGCATGTTATTTATCAAACAACTTGGAATAACGTCTCATGAATGAATATTTCGTGAAATTAATGGTAGTCGAAATTGTTTTCAATACACCTGGTTTAGTGGAACCATTATGGATCTTTGGTATTTTCAATGCTGAAATATGGTATGTTGTATGTCAAACAATTTGGAGTGACGTCTCATGAATGTATATAAAGTAACATTAATGATGGTCAAAATTGTAATAAAGGCACCTGGTTTTGGTGTAACCATTATGGTTCATTGGAATTTTCAATACTTAGATTTGGCATGTTATATATCTAACAACTTGGAATGATGTGTCATGAATGATTATATCGTCAAACTATTGATAGTCGAAATAATACAAATGGTACCTGGTTTAGTGGAACCATAATTTTTCATTGGAAATTTCACTGCTTAGATTTGGTATGTTATACACTACATGATCAAAAATATCCGGACACATGCACGTTTGCGCTCTAGCCACGATTTCATGGAAATCAATAGGGCGTTGCACATCCCTTTGCCCGAATCACAGCTTCCACCCTTCGGGGAACACTTTCCACCTAATGTTGGTAGGTACTTTCCGGAATGTTCCTCCATTCCTCCCGAAGAGCGAGAATCAGTTCAGGTACAGAAGTTGGCCGATGTGATCTGGCCCGCAAGCGTCTTTCCAATTCATCCCACAGACTCTCTATAGGATTGAAGTCGGGACTTTGTGCCGGCCAACCCATTTCTTCGACCCCTGAGTCCGCAAACCACTGCTGTACACGCCTCGCTTTTTGGGACGGAACATTGTCGTGTTGGTAGAGAAATGGCCCGTTTCCGAAAAATTGCCACAACGTTGGAAGTGCACAGTTGTCCAAAACATTCAGATAACGGTCGGAGTTCATGATTCCTTGCACAGGAACGAGCTGGCCCAGTCCGTACCATGAAAATGAGCCCCCCACCATGACTCCTCCTCCTCCGAACTTGACTGTGGGCTCTGTGCACTCAGGTAAGAAGCGTTCTCCAGGTATGCGCCAAACCCAAACTCGTCCATCGGATTGCCAGATTGTGTATAGAGATTCGTCTGTCCACATAACACGTTTCCATTGGTCCATTGTCCAGTTTCTGTGGGCTTTGAACCACTCCAGACGTCGCTTGGCGTTGACCCTGCTGATGTGGGGCTTGTGGGCAGCAGCACGGCCATGGAATCCCATCGTGTGGAGTTCCCGACGAATTGTCATGGTACTGGCATCATTTGCAGAGGCGTTTCGAAACTCTGTGGCAATTTTTTCCGCCGAGGACTTCCGGTTGCTGCGGGTGACACGACGAAGCACTGGACGGTTTCTGTCCGTTAGTTTCTGGGGTCTACCGGTTCGTTGTTGAACTGTTGTTGATCCCCGGGTCTTCCATTTCATAATGACATCGCCTACTGTTGACTTGGGTATCTGAAGAAGGCTGGAAATGTCACGCACGGACTTACCGCATAGGTGACATCCAACGATGGTTCCACGTTGGAACTCACTGAGCTCTGCCGAACGACCCATTCTTGCCAATGTCCAAGCAGAGTTGTGTCTGAAGGTGTGGGAAGCTATTTAAATGATGTGCAAGTCATTATCATGTGACATTGGGCCAATCGATGATCTGTGAGGGGTGTCCGGATATTTTTGATCATATTGTGTATATCTAATAACTTGGAATGATATGTCATGAATAATATAACGTCAAATTATTGATAGATGAAATAGGATCAAAGGCACCTGGTTTAGAGGAACTTTCAATGCTATTAAACTTTGCTATACTTATATTTAACAACTTTCATTGATGTATAATTATGAAGAGAACGTAAAGTTAATGATAATTCAAATTGGTTCCAAGGTATATGGTTTAATGGTATCATTATTTTCTATTAGGAACTTTCAATGTCAACATAGGCCAGTTTAAAAATATGGTTGAATTGTTTATTTTAGCCTTTTGTTACTTGGTTATGTCATTTCTTTATGGTTTGATATTCTAAACTTTGTTCATGTGTTCATTTTAGCTGTACATTCACATTCAGATGAATAAAGATTTTTTCGTATTTGACCCCGAGCAAATAAAAAAGCTTTCAATTTAAATAGAAAAAATTCATGTTCAAAATTCAAAAAGATTTTTTAGAAAAAGTTCACAATGGATGGCGATTCCAAATACGGCCCTTTAGCAAAATAGAAAACATGAATTCTTTCTAAAAAATTCTAATCTTTCTTCACGTGTTCTTTTCTGGATATTAATTCACAGAAATTGCAACACTTCATCAAAAAAGAGCCCGAGCAACGCTAGTAATTATATAAAAACGGACCGTCCAAACGAGACAGCGAAAAATTTTTGAGCATTTAATTCAAGACCGTTGTCTTTCGCCCATCGGTGTAAACGCAACAATGCCTCGTGTAATTCTTTACAAGCGTCCCAACCATTAACAGCATGATATAATTTAACGTCATCTGCGTACATCAGTATTTTTGATCGGAATGGTGCAAGTACATGCGGAAGATCCGCAACGAAAATATTGAATAGTAAAGGACCAAGCGGGGAACCTTGCGGTACCCCAATTTGATGAAACCAAAATGGAAAATACAAGAGGAAGAAAAAAAAAAGAAACAAAAACTCAAGGAAATATAAAAAGGTTAAAAAACAAACAATAAAAATTAAACATTAAAAAATGAATTGAACAAACTGAATATAGACTCATACATAAATTAAAAACGATTTGACAAATGATAATAAATCGTAGCTAATTATTGCAGACAAGATAATCATAACTGGATACACAAATTAGGTTGTTATACAACTTGCAGTGGCCAGAGTCACGAAACTTCGCAATATCGGAGTTACGAAACTTCGCATTATCTTATCATCATCAATGCAAGGTAAAATTTGTGCTTTAGAAATAAGATTCAATTTTAACAATGCATAGAATTTCTGCTGTAAGGGCTCTTTATAAACCTGATGTTCTTTGAAATTAACATTTTCCTGAAAATCTTTAAAAATGAGCATTAACTGAAGATAATGGATCGTTAGCAGAATATTGAGAATCTGAGCAAGTAGTGAATGATGAAGTACTCATCTAAGTTCCCAGGCAGCCCTCGATTTTGCTAGTGTAACAGAAGAAACGGCGACTGCTAGATGACACATAGTGCTGAATGGCCAAGTTTTGCTTCAAGACATCGAGAGCAGAGTGCGATTGTAACAACTGATTACCACGTTGTAAATGACTCCATTCAGATTGTTGGGATTGCAGAAGACACAGACCACAAACGAACATGTAGATCCACTGTCACCCAGCAGGGCGTGTGCCTATCTATAGTAAGATTACGTGATCAAGAAGTTATTTGGCTAGCTGTCCCATATTGGTTATGTTCGGGAAAACTCAGATTTTTTTGTTGTAAACATAGATGTAATGATATTTGTTTGTAAATGATTATTCTTTTTTTATTTAAGTTTTTTTAGTTTGCAGACAGTGATTGTTGAGTTTGTATTGTTTAAATAAAAATCTCCACGTGATAATCGCTGTCTGCTGTAGTTGTCCCTCACGAATAATTTTCGTGACCACGAGGATGTTATGTCGCACTATTGTTAGTCTTCTTTTCGTAATTACTGTTTTTTTTTTCATTCTGACAGACCAATTCCAGCTTCGGACTTAACCAGTCCTACACCCTCTTGATCCTCCACGTCTTTACTAGCGCAGCCATGGCTTCCAACTTTTATTTCATTCCATAGGCCTTCAGTTGTTTCTTTAAAACATGGGAACCGACCATGTTTTTTTTTGGTCCAGTCGATAACTGGCGAAAGGTTCCAATACCTTGTAAACTGCTGCTACCCTGCCGCTCGATGTTTAGTTCGTTACTATCGACTCAGACAGGTGAAATTCTTACTTTCTCGCGGCATCCATGATTCTCTATCGAGCAGCATTTTTTTGCGGGTTTACTCGTAAGGTAATAATGAAATTTCTTTTGATACCATTTCAACAAAAACGCGTATAACGAACGCCATGCTGCATGTTTCATTTTTTTTTTATTAATAACACTGGGCAAACAAATTTAAGATTTTTCTTTTAACCAAATTCAAGTGGGTGATTTTTGGTAGTATTTTTTCTGATTATTACGAATATAATTTTGAAATTTCTCTAGCACGCACAGATTTCCTTTTTTTCAATGAAATATTTTTAAATCATTCAGTGTTTGGAGCCTGATAAATTTTCTTGCGACTCCAAAGTATGGATATTTTAACATTGCAGACGCTTCTCTTCACATCCATTACTTTAACATAGAAGTCTCGAAGTGCATAACTTTGAAACGTGACGTGACAGAAAAAATCTAAAAGCAGATTCGGATTCTACATACAAAAAACTGCTAAGAACACTATGTGGGGTCATAGTTACAAAATATGTGTTGACTAGTGTAATTAACTATTACTTCATAGTCTTCCTTTAGACATAAATGGAATTTGAAATTTCTTTCTTATTCCTTATAGGGAATTAGTCTGTCTCAATAAATATTTAAATATTTAAACTCAATTCGCACAATCTAGCGACGGATATTTCTCATTACAGTACTTTGCTGTATTAATGTACATTTAAATATTTTTTTTATTATTTATTTTGAGAAATATTTTCTTTTGTAATGGAGATCACAATGCCAATTCCTCAATTGAATCATATTGTATAGAATATTCTTTTGCACAGAATTTTTTTGTATTTCATAAATAAATTTCTCATTCTTAAACCAAAAATAAAAGTTTCTTTAAACGAGCCACGTCTATTCTTATGTTTGGGGTTCGTTAAGTATCACCTCATAAATTCTGTTCTATTTATTGCTTCGCCCTCTGAACAGGTTAGTTGGTTGGTTTATTAGAATTTTTGTCGCTGATTAACATTTTGCGCCTTATACACAAGCTGTACCTCTACGCTGCCTGAGACAAATACAATCATCCATGCCCACGGCGAGATTCGAACCCACGACTAGATGGACTCAAGAACTAGAAAGCCTACGCCCTAGCACTCTCTGCCACCTGGCCAGCTGTCCCATATTGGAGAGGTCTATCCATTGGGAGCATTTAAATTTTTTTTTTCGAGTTTCCATTATGATTTTTTACTGTATTCAATCTAAGCGTTTTCATGTGCTCATTTTTACTGAACATTCTCTTTCATACACTGCAAAATTTAATCAAAAAAGAGTCCGAGCAATGCCGGGGATCACTTAGACAACTGGCGAAAATTTGTGTGCTTGGAAAGGAAAGAGAAAGAACGAATATTGGAAAAACTATGCAGACAAAAAAACAAAAAGGTATCCGGGCGTTGGAAACATCTGGACAACAGGAGCTTCGTCTAGAACAGGAGGGTATAGGATCTTCTATATCAAGAGCAAGGAAAACTTCGAAGGAAAGGTTAGGGTCCCTGGTGGTGTTCCCATACGCCAAGAGTAGGGTCTAAACTATCCAGTGCGGTTTCCCAGTTGTGATGATGGATATCAAGAGGTTAAGTAAAGTCCCGGGCAATGCCGGGTTAAATGAGCACTAACTGAAGATAATTGTTGATTGAAGACTATTGAGAAAGTGGAAAGGCGATAAAAAAGCAGTCCGTTCACTCGGTGCTGTATTGGTTTCGCCATACAGTGCTATTGCTGAGCAAATGATGAGTGTATTAACAGAAGAAACGACGGCTGTTAGACCACACAAAGTGATGAATGGCCACGTTTTGCTTCAAGTCATCGAGAGCAGATAGCAATTACATCAACAGATAACCAAGCAATGAATAATCCTACTGAGATTGGAACGGGAGAGCCCACAGACACAAACGATCATGTACATCTACTGCTACCCAAAAAGAGAGCTCTTTTGTCGAAGTTATTGTTGACATATATTTCTACATAAATGCAGTGTTAAATATTGTTGCCATGAAAACCGATGTGGTGATGAGGAAACAATATTTTCAAATTGCTGCAAGCTTAAAATGTGCTGTTGCTTTGGAAATAGAACATTTGTTTCCATAAAAAATAACAGTGGGCAGGAAATGACTATAATAGCACGATATGGATAGGGCTGTCTCTCTCGAGGATGCAGTGAGATACATGTGTCTTCCTTAAGCTCCGAACAAATGCTCCGGCGACTTGCGTGTTTGTAGACCTTGAACAGTGTAGAACTTTCCATACACGACATCAGCTACCCCTCTCTCTTCCAGTGGGTTAAAAGGACACTGTCGGTCTCGTGCGACAGCCGATGACATAACCGATAATAAATCTACTAAACTCTTCAAGCACACTATATTGCCTTTTTTAAAAATCATTTGAAGGATATATGTTAATTCATATTTAACGAAATGCCACTGAAGTATAAAACGAGAATATGTCAGAGAAGACAAAACGTTATCTGTGTGTCGGAATCATCTGAACGATGGGAAAGTCTACTGCAGGAAATTGTAGAATTAATGAAAACAAATTTTGAGTTTTTATTATTCTGTTTACCTACAACTGCAATTATCCCGGGCAACGACTGGTGCCTGTGCAAGGATTTGTTTGTTTGTTTGTTTGTATGTTTCTCAGACAAATCTACAGTTTTATTCCGACCTTGATGAAATCTTGCACACTTCATCTTCAAAGCAAGAGGAAGGTCACTGTCTACCTCAGATTTCGAAAAATAATAATTATCGATAATAAATCGATATTCATGTTGATAGCCAGGCATATTAATAAGAGGTATCTCATGACCAACAATGCAAGCAAAGTTTGTGCAACAATAGGTATCAACAATGGTTCAACACGCAATTCACCAACAATATGCAAGGATCAACAATACATATCTCATGACCAAGGCAAAGTGTGCAATACAGTACGTCCAAAAAAGATAGACGTCTTTTTTCTGCATTTTTATATTTAATAAAATAATATTTTGAATTAAAAGAAGGAATGTGTATTTATTCATTATTAAATATATTTTCCTCTCAAAAATTATTTAAGAGTAAATAAAAAAAACCAATAACGAAATATAGGAATAAAGAATGTCCAAATATTATAAACTCGGATAGCACCACCTGCAAACTTTAAGACATTATGACTATTCTGATTAAAGGTATTGTCAATTTAATAATTAATATTTAATTGTTAAGCATTTTAATGAAAAATTTTAATAAATTTTCTTTAATAGTTAAATTACCAAATCATTCACCGAATATGAAAAAGGACAAATTGATGTCTTCAAAGGTCAAGGTTCGTCAAAGAGGGTAATTACTGGACGTTTGCAACGTTCACAAGCAATTATCCCGTACTACATTACCCTAGGACCCAAAACGGCATAATGATCATCTGGGCGTCCACAGAAGTTGTCAGCAAGACAAAAAAAGATTTTGACTAAAAGTCGTACAGAAAAATAGATAGTGAGCAGATCCTCAACGTATCAAAATCAACAATTACCAACAACTGGGAGCGATGGTCAATTAAAATATAAGAAGAAATGTGCACCGAAGCTGTCCCAAGGAAACAAAGAAAAATGATTGTCATGGGCGAAAGATGAGATGGCTTGGACAACGGAATGGTGAAGAATCATCAATAATAATGGAAAAAATTAATTTAGACGTCCAGATGGGTGGGGATTTTACTGGCATGACTTAAGAAAAGAGACAGAGATTTTTTTCAAAAACAATTTGACCAAACACCTATGTGAAGGAAGGTCAGTTAAGGTGTAGGGGGCCATTAGTTGGAGTGGGAAAAGGACTATAACATTCATAAATAGCAGAATGAATGCCATTGGGTATGAATAAATGCTGGAAAAATCATTTCTACCATACGCTGAAGGCATCACGGGAGCTCCATGGTGGTTTCAGCAATACAATGCTCCAAACAAATACACACTGCTGCCAGCACCAAAATTGGCTTGCTGACAATGGTGTGAATTTGTTGAACTGGCCTGCACTCTTGCCAGACTTTAACCCCAATGAAAATGCATGTGGTATGCTTGCTAGAAAAGTGTATGCCAATGGAAGAAGCTTTACCGGGATTACGGAATTTAAAGATGCAATTCTTGAATCCTGGAAAGAAATTAAATAGCCCTATTTCAAAAACATAATTACTCCATGCCAAATCGAGTTTTTGAAATAATTTAAAATAAAGGAAAGAATATAAATTATTAAATTTAACAGGTTTGACCATTCGGTTTAAAATATTTCGACAGACGTCTTGACTATTTTGTAATTTTAATTCTTTTCGATTTTTATTATTCATAATTTATTGTTTTTTTGTTAAAACATTTTTAAATGTTAAATAAACATTCCTTCTTTTAATAAAAAAATTATTTTACTAAATATAAAAATACACAAAAAAAGACTACGTGAGTCTATATTTTTTGAACGCTCTATATAAATAGGTCCATTAGGAATGAAAAATTCATTCTACATCTCAGAATTATAAAACAAAATTGAATTTCTAACAATTCATAGAAACCCCGTTGTTCGGGGGTTTTTTAAAATTGAGAGTTCTCTAAGAATTTAACATTTTCTTGAAGACCTTCAAAATGAGCACTAACTGTAAATAAAGGAGAGTTACCAGACTATTGAGAAAGAGTGGAAAGGCGACAGAGGTAGCCGTCCTTTCACGCCGTGCTGTATTGATTCGGCAGAACACTACTGCAACTGAGCAATTGGTGATCGTGTCCGCAGAAGAAACTGCGATTGCAGGATCACACAAAGTGATGAATGCCAAAGTTTTGCTTCAAGACTTCGAGAGCAGAGTCTCAATTGCAACAACAGATTACCAAGTAGTGAATAACCCTGCTCAGATTTTTGGGATTGTAGAAACACAAACGATCATGTACATCCACTGCTACCCAAGAAGAGTGTTGTTTTGTCAAACTATTGTTGCCATATATTTGCACATTAACGCCAGGAAAATATTGTTACTATGAAAACCGATATGGTTATTATGCAACAATAATTTCAAGATCATGCAATGACAAAATATTATTTTTCTTTTGGCAAGAATTCGTTTCCCAGAAAAATTAACAATTAGCAGGAAATGAGTATAAAAGCGTGTACATAAGGCAGTATTTTTCGAGGATGCAAAGAGGTATACGTGTCACCTTTGCGCTCCTTAAGAACTGTTCAGTCGATTTGTGTTTGGATAGTTTAAAACCATACAGACGCCATAGTAGCTTCCAATTCCTCTTCCAGTGTGTTGGTTATATAAGGACGCCGTCAGTCTCGGCCAACAGTTTACGAAATAACTGATAACAAAGCATACATCAAATCGACTCTTCAAATAAACAAGCACACTGTATTGTGCTCTTTACATGATCGCTAGGTTGAAAGAACCAAGATCAACAAGTTAATAACTCAGGTTCTGTAATGCCTAAATCAATGAAATTTGGAGAAATAACTGGGTACATAAAACTGTATTTAACGTTAAGATTTGATCGAATTCCAGCGAGAAGTTTCCGAGTTACTCATTCATAACTATCGAAATGCCAATTAAAAAAAACGAGTATTGGTCAGAGAAAACAAAAAGTTATCAGGGTGTTGGAAATACCTGAACAACGGGAAATTCGTCTACAGTAGGAATTTGAAAAATTAGTTAAAACCAAATTGCGTTAAAATTTAACTCCTTCAGATTGTTCTGTTTACCTACAACTGGAATCTAGATGATACAGAATTCCCTCTGTTTGGGCTTTTTTAAAAATTGATAGTTCTTAAAACTTAACATTTTCTTGAAAAATCTTTGAAAATTAACAATAACTGGAGATAATTTGAGAAACAGCAAGTGTTGAGTGACCCAGAGGTCACTGAAGTTCGCAGGCCATTGTCGACGATGCAAGCGTGTCAACTCAGAGGAAACGGGGACTGCTAGATCATATTTTGGCCAAGTTTTGCTTCAAGACATCGAGAAGGGAATGCAAACTGCTTCAATAGACTACCCAGTAGTGAATAACCCCATTCAAAAAATCACGAAAGTAGGAAGAGTACGCAGATACAAAAGATCAAGCCTGTATTCTTCTCTTTAATAGTCTTTCAAGGATACATAACAATTCTTTTCTATCGTAATGTCACTGAAGAAAAAACAATTATTGCCCAGAGATAAACAGCAGCTAAAATAAAAAAGTCATCCCGACGTCGGAAACATCTGAACACCAGGAGCTTCATCTACAGCAGGAAATTGTAGATTTACTGAACATCAACAATATTTATTATTAAACTTCTTGATGTTGCTCTGTGTACCTACAACTGGAATTATCCCGAGCAACGCCGGGTGCCTCTGCTAGTCTTCCATATAAATAAAGAAGAATGTTTGCTTGTGGATTTGTTTTTGTGTTTGTTTATTTCTTGTACGATTCTACAGTCTTATACCGATCTTGATAAAATTTTGGACGCTTGATCTTCAAAGCAAGAGGAAGGTCACTGTCTACCTTAGATTTCGAAAAATAAATTATTATCGATTATAAATCGATATTCATGTTGATGGCAGGGCATAATAAAAAGAAATATCTCGTGACCAACAATGCAAGGCAACAATAAGCCCATCGTGTTGTATCAACAATGGTATCAACACGCAATTCTCCAACAATATGCACGGACCAACAATATACTGTAAATCTAAATACCAAAAACACCAGGCCCAGTTTGTGCTTTAGAAATGAGGTTCAATTTGTAACAATGGATAGAAATCATCTGTTACAATCTATTCTTAAAACTGGTAGTCCTTATAACCTAACATTTTCTTGAAAATCTTAAAAAATGAGCACATACTGGAGATAATGCAGAGTTAACAGACTATTAAAAAACAGTTGAAAGGCGAGAGAAGAAGCAGGCCCTTTTCTCGGTACTGTAATGGTTTTGCCAGCTGATGGCTTTTGGTGACCGTCTCAATAAAAGAAATGTGCACTGCAAGACCACACAAAGACACGAATGACCAAGTTTTGCTTCAAGACATCGAGAGCAGAGTGCAATTGCAACAACAGGCTACCAAATAGGGAATAACCTCGGAGTGTTGGGATTGCAGACCACACAGACACAAACGATCATGAACCACTGTCAAAAAAAAGAGTTGTTTTGTCGAAGTTATTGTTACTATATATTCCCATAACAATGTTGGGAAATATTGTTGCCATGAAAATCGATGTAGTGAAGATGCAACAATATTTGCAAGATGATGCAATGAGAGAACATTCGTATTCAAGAATTAATAAATACGCGCAAGAAATATGTATGATAGTACGATATAAATAGGACAGTCTCTCTTGCAGAGTCAAAAGAAACACATGCCTCTTTTAATCTCTTTAAGAAATGCTCAGATGATTCCTTTGAACACTGTGGAACCTTCCAGACGCAAACGCAGCTTCCGCTTTCTTTCCAATGGGTTCTGTATATACGGACGCCAGTTGGTCTCGGATGACAGTTTCGGACATAACCGATAACAAAGCATAATGATCATTAAGGTTTGAAATGAAGAATCCATGCCATCTCTGCAAATAATAAAAAAATGGAATTTGTAACAATAAATATAATTCCTCTTTTTCGACATATTCTTAGAATTGATATTTCTTAGAACTTAATATTTTCTTGAAAATCTTAATAAGTGATCAGCAACTGGAAATAATGACGAGCTAGCAGATTATTGAAAAAAATAGAGGAAGCAATATTTTGTTCGAGCAATAGCTGATGACAAAACCGATAACAAAGCATACATCAACTCGACTCTTTAAATCAACACGAATACTGTATTATGCTTTATAATAAACGTTCGAAGGATACATGTTAATTCATATCTACCGAAATGCCACTGAAGAAATAAATGAGTATTAGTCAGAGAAGGCAAAATAAGATCCAGGCGTCAGAGACATCCGAACAAAGGCAGCTTCATCTACATCAAAAAATTGTACAATTACTGAAAACCAATTTAGGTTATTATTTATCTTCTCGGGGTTGTTCTCATTACTTACAACTGTAATTGTCTCGGGCAACGCTGAGTGCCTTTGCTAGTCAATATATATAAAGAAGAATTTTTGTTTGTGAGTTTGTTTGTTTGATTATTTCTTATACTAATATACATCTTATTCCGATATTGATGAAATTTTGCACAATTGATCTTCAGACAAGAGGAAGGTTACTGTCTACATGAAATTTCGAAAAAATAATAACTATCGATGATAATCAATATTCATAATGATGGCATGGCATACTAATAAGAGGTATCTCATGACCAGCAATGTATCAACAATGGTATCAGCATGCAATTCACCAACAATGTGAACGGATCAACAACATATATCTATTAGGCAACAAGATAAGAGAATGTTTGTGCTTTATAAATAAAGTTCAGTTTTTGACAATGCATAGAATTCTTGTTGCTTAGGCCTTTCTTCGAATTGATATTTTTAGAACTTAACATTTTCTTGAAAATCTTTAAAAAGGTGCACTAACTGGAGTTAATGGACAGTTAGCAAATTATTGAGAAAGTGTGGAAAGGCGACAGAAGAAGCAGTCTCTTCGCTCTTACCTGTTTTAGTTTCACCAGCACATTCCCGCAACTGAGCAAATGGTGAGCATGTCATCCGAAAAAACGGAGACTGTCATCAAGAAAATGATCAATGGCCAAGTTTTGCTTCAGGATATCGAGAGCAGAGTAAAATGAAATGATTGCTGAGCACACAGACACAAACAATTATGAACATCCACTGCCACCCAAGGAGAGAGTTGTGTCGTCGAAGTTACTGTTGCCATATTTGTTGATTATGCAACGCCTATGGGATGAACCATGGTTATTAGATGAAGATAACCATGGCTGAACGTTGAAGATGCGTTACCAAAAAGATAATCGGAAGTCCGGGGTCCAGGCAGTAGTACACGATAAGAACGGGGAGAATTCTTTCAGGAGCTGTATTTCATAGGCTTTCAAGATGATACAATGATAGAATGCCTGGGCAATACAACATAGGTTTTCAAGAGTTATAAACAATGAGCAGGAATTGAGTATAACAGCACGATATAGTTAGAACAGTCTCAAATAGGCAAAGAGATATACCTCTCTCCCTTTAGCTCGCTAAGAAACGTTATGACGATTTGTGTGTTTGGAACCCTTGAACAGTGTAGAGCCTTACAGAGGGGACGGCCGCTTCCTCTTCCAGTGGTACATAAGGACGCCGTCAGTCTCCAACGACCGTTTACGACATAATCGACAGCCAAACATACATCAAGTCGAATCTTCTGTATTGTGCTGTTTGATAATCGTTCTAAGGGTACCTGTTAATTCATATCTATCGAAATGCAACCGAAAAAAAAGAAAGATTATTGGTAAGAGAGAATAAGTTACCCGTGTGTTGGGCACGTATGAACAACGGGAAAGTCTACAGCAGGAAATTGTAAAATTACTGAAAATCAATTTTGAGCTATTATTTAGCTTCTTGAGGTTGTTCTATTTACCTATAACTGTGATTTCCGGGTGCCTCTGCAAAAATTTTAGTGTACAAGTAAACTTTTGGAGGCAGCAATGCTATGGAGACAGAGTCTATGCGTGTGTATTTAAAAATATTGGCTTTTTGAAATTCTGACCTCGGATTCTTAAAGACCATTAAAAAGTAGAATAGGAATGTCTGTAAGACCCACTTTTTGTCTCTTTGTCTTCATCAATAAAATTGCGTTCAAAACTTTAAAAATTCCACACTTTTAGGGCCTCTATCTCCTAAACGGTTGGATCAATTGAAAAAACACAAAGAATAAAACATTTCTTGAATATTGTGTAAAATCTGAATATACCATTAAAAATAAGGGTTCCTATTTAAGATTTCAAGGTTACCCCCTCCCCCCAGCCCCCCTCACAATTTTTTAACTAATGAATTTCTCCCGCGAAATAATTCACTTTTGATTTTGGATATTTTTTTGTACAATTTTTAGTTTCCGAGATATTCAGTTGTCTCAAGATAAATGCCTCATCCTGTATATGTTAGTTTTAAGTTAAATTAAAGAACATATTATTTCTATAAACTTTAAGCTAACGCAGACAGGAATCAGATGCACTTTTTGCATCAGTTGTTCGATTTTATTTTGTCAATCAATTCAGCAGCAAGCTTCAATCAACATTGGATAAAAGCTGACTTCCAGCAGGAAGCAGATTTTTTAGAAAGGAGAAGAGATGTAAGAATCTGGAATTTATGGAATTTTAATTTAGAATAATTAGATATATGGAAATAGTTTCATCAACTGTATATTTTTTAAACAACGATATTTATATTGCTTTGAATGAAGCTAACATCTTATGTTCAAGATTTGAGAATGGAATTGCAAATTAGAAAGAGTTATCAGCAAAATAATAATAAAGAATTTGTCAGGTGCCAAAATGAACTTACAGAGGGGGAACTAATGGTAAAAAACAAACATTTATTTATCACAGTGGAATGAACATACAAAAAAATAATTAAATGACAACTTTTCTGCTTGACAAAATTTAGACAGAAAAGTTGCTAAGTGAATGTAGAATTGAGAACTAGTTGACAACAGTGCAGAACAGGAATCCCACCTCTCACTTAGAATGAGATTGAAAGTAAATATGCACTTCACACATAGACGCTAAATCCAAGCACACATTCTTCACTTAGAAGCATTTGAAGAGAAGAACAGATAAAGAGCATTATGTAAAAGCAAATGTTCATAACATTCCAGAGCGCAACACTATGTTGGCACACAAAACTACACCAACATATTCACAATCATTGGCTACTACACTTTTGTATGCTGGAGGTAAATCTTTTATAACACTGTGAAGTGTAGCAATAGCTCACCCCGCAGCATGCGAAATAGAGCTTACAGACAAATCATAAACACAGCACTAGCTCTCTCTTAAATAAACGATCTGTTCGACATCACTCGTACATTAAGTCCAAATCTAATGTGGAAAGAACGGGTATACGGTCATAAATCGGGAGCAGAGTTAAATTATGTCAGATTTCAGTATTCAATGCTGGCTTCCTCCTTCGAGTTGCAAACTGTGAAAAGAAACGGGGAGGCGGAACAGTTAATAGCAACTCGCGTCAAACAGTTCTACCTGACTATGATGAGCCAACAACAAATAAGTCAAAAGTTCTCGATAGATCTCATAGAATGTGCAGCTGCGGGTGAAGAAGAATTCTCCACAGCTAGCATAAAGACATTCAGCGTACCGACATTCTTCGGAATTAATTTAAATCGTTAAATATGAAACCACCAGCTACTCCCATGAAGAATGCGCCAAGTGTGAATGGGAAAACCCCCCAGAGCTGTTCGCTCTTTCAATTTCTTGCGTACAATTCAAGAAAGACACCAGCGAACCGTTTCATTAAATGTTCGTCGCAGTAACACTCTATTCACACAAATCGCAAGAATAAAAAGGAATTAACGCTGGACGGCGAATGTAAAATTACCAGAGTAGCTCTCATAGTCCCGTATCTCGTTTTATTGCCACTTGCCAAGAGCGTAGGTTTGCCTTGCCAACCAGGCACATTCACAGACATCAGGATTTCGCAGGCGGGGTGAAATTGCCTCAACAGAATTATCTTGCGACAAAGGAAGAGAATAGTCTAACTCACTCAATTCTGCCTGAACGCTTTCCAGTCGCTCATGAACATGTAAACGGCCCTTCAAGCATTTTTCCTCTTTCTCTCCCTTGCAAAGAATAGCACGTAGCCTACCACTCGCCGAACAAACTTCTCTTACGATCGCTGCCACTTCTCTTGCGCCAACGATCGCTGACTCATTTTTTCTCACTGAAGAACAGTTGACAATTTCAGATACAAGAAAAACCACACTTCCGTGATGAAGGGTCGTGGAATATCTCTGAGAGCCTCGCTTCCGTAACCTGAATGCATATCCGATGGCTCCCCACACAATGATGCTAGGAGTTACGCCTGTGTGTCTCTCCATAGCATCGGAAGATTGTGCCCTCTGCCCTCGACGCCACCATACGCGAACATGATGGTCATCGGAAGTCATGAAAAAGCAGGACTCGTCACTCAACCACATCCGTCCGCCATCGAGTCTCATCGCTGTCTCATAGAACACATGACAAACTCTCATTGCCTGTCACGCATCTTTATGCCAGAACTTCTTGTTCCAAATGATGCATGATGATGTCATTTTGGCATGTGACAATAATATTAGGGCAATATTATAGTTATATAGTGGAGACCGAAAACCTGTCTCCCTTCAGCTCACTAACAATTGTTCCAGACGCGACAGCCGCTTCCCCCTCCTCTTCCAGTGGGTTGGGTATATAATAATGCAAGTCGGTCTCGAGCGACAGTTTATGACTTATGACAAAACATACTTGTACATCATCTTGCCACCAAAGGAAAGAATAAGTATTCATCAGAGAAGACAATCCTGGTGTCGGAAACATTTGAATAAATAGAGTTTCATATAGACCAGGAAATTGTAGAATTACTGATATCCTGTTTGAGTTATTATTAAACTTTCAGAGTTTTCCTGTTTACTTACAATTGTAATTATCCCGGGCAATGCCCGGTGCCTTTGGCAGTTTACGTATCTGTATATACGAGGGGAGATCAAAAAGTAAGTTGCACTAACTCGCCGCAGGAGCGCGCTGTGTGTCGCAATCTTCGGCAAAGCGGAGAAAGGGACATTAACTGCGCAGACGTCGGATAGGACGGTTGCTGTGGTTTCCCGTCGTCTTTTGTGTGACTAGCGGGCTAAAATCAATGGCGCATCAACTGGATGTCCACTCCAAACTTGAGGTGCGAGCAGCAATCCAATTTCTATGGGCCAAACGGGTGAATTGCACGGACATTCATCGTGAAATCACTGCTGTATATGGAGAGTGTGCAGTTTCCCGGCAAGGAATTGAAAAGTGGTGTCAACAATTTGAAGCAGGACGCACGGATATCACAGACGAAGATCACGATTCAAGTGGGAGATTTGGCAACATCCTCCATACAGTTCCAACTTAGCGCCATGCGACTTTCATCTTTTCGTTAAGCTCAGAACAGAACTCGGTGGACAACGATTTCGAAACGATGAGGAGATGAAAGCGACTGTCACTGTGTGGTTACAAAACGCTGGAGGAGATTTCTATGCATCCGGAATCGAAAAGTTGGTTGATTGTTCGGATAAATGTTTAGGGTCTCTTGGGGACTATGTGGAAAAGTGAACCTACATTGTATGCTGCTACAGCCGTGTTGCTTTTGTATAGGTGGTGTAATAAATGGCCATACCATGGAGGTGCAACTTACTTTTTGATCTCCCCTCGTATAAAGAAGAATATTTGTGAGCTTGCGGATGGGTGTGTGGTTGTGGTTGTTTCTTATACAAATCTACACTTTTATTCTGATCTTGATGAAATTTTGTGTAGTTGACGTTCAAAGCAAAAGGAAAGTCACTGTCTCCCGGAGATTTCGAAAAACTAATAATTGTCAATAATAAATCGATATTCATAATGACGGCAGGGTATATTAATAAGAAATATCTCATGAACAACAATGCAAGGCAACATTGTGCTTATATATACTGTTCAATTTGTAACAATGCATAGAATTCCTGTTGTGCAGGCATTTCTTAAAATTTGTAGTTCTTAGAACTCAACATTTTCTTGATAATATTTAAAAATGAGCACTAACCGGAGATAAAAGAGAGTTACCAGACTGTTCAGAAACTGAGCAAGTTCCCAGTCAGCCCTCAAGATGCAAGCGTATCTACAGAAGAAACGGCGACTGGTAGACTACCCTTTAATAAAGGTACGATAAAATTAGGCCGTGCCCAAGAATGAACAGAGCTGCTTTAGATTATGGGGTGGTGTCCAGGCCAAGATGGCTTTTATCAATCTGGATTCACATCCCCTACCTTTACCTGAAAGCGTAAACCCCAGTCATATAAGTTCCCAGTCAGCCCTCAAGATGCAAGCGTATCTACAGAAGAAGCGGCGACTGGTAGACTACAAACAGTGATGATGACCAGCTTTTGATTCAAGACCTCGAGAGCAGAGTGCAAATTGCAACTGCAGATTACTAATCAGTAAATAACCGCAAAAATTTTTCTTCTTAGGATATTTTACTATATTATTTCTAACCATTTTCATGTGCTCATTTTTACTGTATATTCACATTCAGATACTGCGAAATTTGCATATCTGTTAGACTGTTAGACTACGAAAAGTCTACAATGAATGACATCAATTCTATTTTGCTTCAAGACATCGAAAGCAGAGTGCGAATTGCAAAAGAGATTACCAAGTAGTAAATAACCGCAAAAGCAGATAACGGGCATATACAGTGTCATTGGAATGTGGAGGGGTGTGTGCAATTTTTTACACTTGATCACACACAGGAAATCAAAGACCTCCCCCCCAAATTCCAAAGGCACTGGCCTGTCCGGGGCTGCTCACATGACTGATGACTACGGTTCGGATATTAGGTGGAAAAAATTACATAAAAAAGGTGCGTGAAAAAGTCGTAAAATTTCTTAAAAAAGGTGAAAAGAAGGTGGAAAAAGTTTCATAATACCGAAAGATTGAAATTATTACATCGTTTTTAAAGAACATACATCAGGTGCACGAAAAGGTAAAACAACATTTTAATAAAATTAACAAAGAAAATGAGCTATCTAATCAATTATTTTTCATATATTGTACTCATGAACAAAATAGAAATGAATTATATTAAACAACGTTAATCATCTCGATGTTATTGAAAGTAAAAGCTTGTCTATTTGGTTAAAAAATTTACTTATATATTGAAAATTATCTTTCAACATCGACTGATACTAATGGAAGATGTCTGGTTTTTACGTTAAACTCTAATCCATGGAAAAAATTTGTTGAATCAATTGTGAGGTCTGGATTTTTTTTATGCTACTCTCTAATTTTTCTTTGGCAAATCCATCTAAGGATATCCTAGCATTTTGCAAAATATTCCACTGCTCATCTTATGTTTGACCCAGCTTTTCTAATTTTGAAATTAATTCAACCAAGAACTTGTAAGTCAGAACTACTGAGTTAATATCTGGACTTTTGATGATTTTTTGAACATTTTTAACAGCTTCTAACTCAGTTTCATCTAGTGAATTTACAAAAGTTGTTATTTTATCAAAATGTTCACGATAAAACACAGCAGCATTGATCCTAGTTCCCCATCGTGTTACAACTGGCTCAGTTGGGAAAGTAACTCTGTTACTTCTTTATATTGTTGCATTTGACGAGGAAACTACAGGAGAACTTTTTTCATTTCTGCCACAAAATTATTCGCTCGTGAATATTCAGAACGAATGCTTTCACACACTCGATGTAGTGCGTGTGTAATACAGGTTACGTGCTTTAAGTTCGTGTACATGTTTTTCAGCATAGCTTAAGCTGACAGCATGTATGAAGCTTGATCAGTTAGCACCACCAAGACTTTACCATAATCGATACCGTTTGGCCACAAAAATGCACAGGCGTTTTTGTTGGCACATGCTAGCTGCATTTGGCACATGCTAGCTGCATTTGTTGTCTCCATGTTGTGCAAATTAACTAGCATGGGTTTGATTGGCTAACCTTTTAATGGCAACACCAAAATATTCACTACAAAATGTTTTGCATCAGTGGTTTTATCTAGAATAGAGCAGACTGGATTATCGTCAATGATGGATCTTATCCGCTGGATTGTTGTCTCATACACTGGATTTACATAATTCTTCCTTAGGCCCTCCGCACACTAAGCGACTAAAAAGAAACCAGTTACAAACTTAAATCGCCAATCAGTTGCTAAATAGTTGCCGCTCTTTGATTTCAATTAGCAGCCGCACATAGCGCTACTAGTTGGTAACCAGTTTGTAACGCGTCGTTGATTCAGTCATCCGCAACTCGACATGCAGAGTTGCTTGGCGATTTATTTCTAGAGTTGCTTTGTGAACGGCCACGTGAAACGGCGAAAATGGTACAACAATCCTTGCATTTAATCTAGAATCCTTGAATTTAGAATAGACAACTCTTGCAGCAATAAATGCTCAATTTTATATTTATTTCAATGTAGGGGTGAACCCGACACCTCCTCTACTTCTGCCAGTTTTTCTTTTTTCAATTTTAACATGATAATAACAATAGCTTTAATCACACTAATGAAATTATGATTTAAACAATGTTATAACAGAGACGCGATAATCGAGAAGTGACTTTGCATGTGTCCCACGGGCAAACACGACCAAGATAGTCACTGAATTTCTTAAACTTTCAGTCTCGTCGTGTGCGATTCATAGTTGGTAACTGGTTGGCGAATTGCGTTTCTAATTAGTTTGGTTTCTTTTTAGTAGCTAGTGTGCGGAGGGCCTTAGTGTACTTTCATCTGACACTTTTAAATTGGTATACTTTACAAGAAACTGTTTCATAACAGAATTGTTCACTTTACACAATGGTATTCCACACCAGAGAAATGTAGATGCCAGGTCCACGATGAATTCCTTCTGCTTTGACGAATGAATGACTGACGATTGTGACAGGTCGAATCCACTGGCTTCATTGTCCTGTGTTTCGGACGTTTGATGTGCAGAAAAATGCGGCTTTTCTGGTGATTTTCATCAATTGAAATAATTATGCTACACCAATTACATTTCAGTATGAGTCCATATGTAACGATTCCATCTTTCGTAAATTCTTTTGCAAGAGCACGCAATTTAGTAGACGTTATTTTTCCCATTTTTACACTAAGAAAGACTGCGTGAGCGGAAGTGGAAGTCAAAAATAGTCTAATTTCCATAACGGCACTGAAAGTGGTGCCACTATAGGCGACATTCAAGCAAGAAATACAAAGTTGCAAACATAAGACAAAATGAGGGTGTAACGTCAAACATTGTTAAAAATTTATTTTTCTTAGTGTATGAAATTTGTATATGCATGAGGAATACAAAAATAAAACGGAATTTTTTTAGGATTAGGTGGGGAAAATGTAAATTCATTTAAATAGGTGGAGGCTAGTGTTTAGGTGGAAAAAGGTGTGATCAAAAATCTATATCGCACCTCTTTTACGGTTCTTTCATGTTTCTGTACGTATTTTGAATGCATTTGACCAATTTTCTTTGTTAGGTGGATCCACCTAAAATCCGGACCCTACTGATGACGCACTGTTATCTGGCTCACGTGATGGCTGACATCAACTGTGAACTCTTTGAACAATGGGACAGTTATTGTATTGGGAAAATAAGTTTTGTTGAGGGTGGGGTTCTTTATACAATGGGTTGCAATATATTAAAATGTATTTAATTACCTTTACTTTGAAGCCCCCTTTACATCTTGGGTTGGGCTGGGTGTGACGATTTTTGATTGGGATTCCATCTTTGTCATTCACCTGGCTGATGACGTCTTATTGTTTAATCACGTGATTGCTGTCTTGTACAGGTGTCCAGAAGCTGTAAATTAATTTTTGATTCAGGTGGGGCTTATGCCAGCGATGATAAAGCACCTGCACCTGTATGACAGAAGGGTCCCGGTTCTTAGAGCAAAAGATGTCTTAAGTGATTTTTCTCACTGATACTTATTTCCAGCGACCCCGTATGTATGGCGACCAAACAAGGACATGTTATCCGTACTAAGGCCTCATGATGTTTTGTCTAATTACTAATTATCTTTTGCTTCTAGAGCTACCAAATTTTTGCCAAGGGACTTTGCACTCTCTTCTTTTAACTACTGTCAGCACGCCACAAGAAGACTTCCGAGTTGTTTAACGTGCTCGTATGGTGTTGCTACAGTTGCAGATGAATCTATTCAGTGTCGGGGGATGAACAGCCAAATTTGAGTCGATCCATGTTTCATCGATGTAAATAATAGGAGGATTTTCTTCTCTTATGATATTCATATTTCTCAAGTATATACCTCTCCATGAAAATGTTTTCATTTGTTTGGAAACACTGCCAGAATTCATTGCTACTTGATTTTAGTGGTTTTACTCCCTTCATAACTATAAACTGATCTGCTACTACAGCAACACCATACGAGCACAGTCAGCAACTCACCGGTGTCACGTACATTTTGAATTGGCAGTGGAAGAAAAAGAAAACGGGACACAGTTGATAAAGTAGGAAATAATAAGGCAGTTTAATCAAAAGAAAAATGTGTTATACACTATTGAAGCTAGCGTATAAGCGTAGCTGATCGAAAAAGGGATAGCACCCGGCTGAGTTACAGCCAGGACTAAGTAGGAATATGAGCTATAGCATTACACAATTACGATAAAGAACGCTTTATCTATAAACTTAGCCCAGTAACATACTGAATTTCCTTTTTCGGGTTTACAAAAAAATGGAGGCTTCTTGAAGGAGGTGGATACTATTAATCCACTTACAAAGAGAAATAATAAGAGGGGGCCCTCTGAAGTTCGAGTAAGCCAATGCTTACTAGAGACTGCAACAAAAAAACAATTAAACCACGAAGTCAAGCACTTACAAGGCTGCACTTACAAGCAATTATATTATCGTTGCTTTCATGAGCTGGTCCAACGGTTGGGTCCTGAACTCTGGTCACCGTACACTCTAGAGGGGATGATACACGTTATCAGAAAATGGCGATGCCTTGCGTTTAATTGTAGATTGGTTTATAATCTAAGAAGATAAGTAAGTGGCAAACATTAGATACAACGTACCATAACACTGAACCCACACACCACCTGACTAAACCGGTATGGCTCGGTTCAAACTCTTACAAATCTAGCTTGAGAATTCAAGCTACAAAAAATTAAGCCCAAATAATGGAATACTGCTATACCTGACACGCAATTGTTAGAGCTGATATTCATAACCTGCTCCTAAATCTTCTAGGACGTATGCTGATAGCCCCCAGGGCATAACATGCAAAATATGTCCCTGCTATAATGCCCCATCATGGTGGCCTATGTGACTGGCATTAACGCTAGTAATTCTATGCCTGATAATGACAAAGGTCAGTGAACTCAACACTTGAGCGGAAATGAACGACGCATCAGCAAATTGAATTGTACTCAAACTCTGAATGCTAAAACGCTGGCCGCGCGAGAAAATATCAAAAGGGTACTTACAGCTTGTGACGGAAAAAACCTTTTGCCTGCATTCTCACTCCTGTTGCTCTACCTTAGCGGCGGAATCACCAACGGAAGAATTACAGTCTTCTAAGCACGCTGAGTACGGTTCTAAGAAGTTTCTACGAGTCTTTGAGACGCTAATCGACGCCACGGGGACCTCACGACCTGCCTGAGACGTTTGCTTCGCCTGGGGATGCTCATGGCACGTGGGCTGGCTTTTCGAACTTCCACTCGCACCTAATATGCTTTTAGAAGCGCATTCTCCATGTCCAGCTAGCTCATTAGATATACGAGCGCGTTTCTTTTCATTCCCTTTCAAATTCGGCGGGCGATTTTTGGCCGAGGTACCTGTTCACCTTCGTCCCTCCTGGTCTAGCTCTCCAGGGTGACTGACCTAGAAAAACCTTCGAACTTCCTGGACCACACTTCATTTCCTCTCCATTTCCTTTCTCGCGAGCTTCTACTATAGTGGCTAGAAGAATAGTGTGCCAACGGCTACTACTCGCAATACTACGTGGTTGATTCCCGATTTGATGATAGTAGCGGTGGCGCTGCAATCGACATAGATGCGAGTTACCCGGGAGATGAGATGGAAATCTTAGGATGAAGGAGGGTTTCTTCAGCTATGTTACGGGTGACTTAAGTTTGTTTATAAAAATTTCGTATATTTCAGGTAATTGTCTTCCACGGTACTTGAGAATACTCTTTAACATTAAAATAAATGAAAAATATCTGCTGTTATAAATAAGTTGAAATATAAGATCAGAGATGGATGAAGGTATCCATCTGTTATAAGATAAAGCATGGATTATGAGCCCTTCCGAGCCAGAGAAATTACATTTTGGGAAATTAATCATTAAACATAGATCTGTTAAATTAAGTCTAATAAAATATAAACATAAAATCTAATAAAATAATGCTGTACACAGCTGTACCGTACAAATGATAAAAAATGAATTTTCACAGATGTTTCAGGAGGAAGAAATTCAAGAAATGAGGCGTTTGCCCCTGTAATTCGGAAGATCTCATCTGTGGAATGCACAATATTGAAAAATATATAGATATAAAAAGAGAATATCTTTTTCATATAAAATTCATTTATCACATGAATAACAACCAAATTACTTTTTTTATGCGATGATAAAATATTAAATATCAGGTATTTTAGGTTAATAGTTTTGAAAAAAATTTCTTATTATTTTAAAAACAGGAATATATATAATAAATTTGTATTTAAAGTTATTTTGATTGCATTTCATTATTTAAAAATAAGGAGTTTTTAAAAATTATTCTGATTTTCTTAGATTTTACATAAAGAAAAAAATAAATGAGAAATATAGACAGAGAAAAATAATAGAAACATCACAAAAAAACACAAAAAATAATATACGAGGCCTTTCGGTCTTTTTTATCAATGACCTTCATCAGGTAGAGAATTTTTTGACAGTTTTTAACTGATTTCTTCATCAGTGAGAAGTTTTTAAGAATAATACATTTAAAGAATTAAAAGAACATTGTTATAATATTGTCCAAAACATTATTACATCATTTTGAAATTATCAACTGATTAAAGGTTTTAAGAAAATGAATTTTAAAAATTAAAACATTGTTACAAATATAGAAAGGCCTCGTATATTATTTTTTGTGATGTTTCTATTATTTTTCTCTATCTTAACTGTTATACATCACTTATATTCTTCAGAAATATAGACAGAAAAGTGGTTCTTGAAATTTTAAAATGCAACAGCAAGAAGGGAAGGGCTGCTATTTTATTGCAAAACTAAAATCAGATAAAGAAATAACAAACTTATGTAAAGAAAATAACTCAGTGTGAAACAGTCGTGTGTTTCTCTATATGATAACTGAAAAAGAATAAAATCATTTGAAATTAAAAAAAATACTGCAAAATCATCTCTAAATTAAAATTAAAAAGGGGGAGGGTCGAAATATTATTAAAATGGTATATTATTTACTGTTCTGGAATGAAAATGAAATAATAAATCAAATTTATAAATTTTACAAAGAAAGTAATGGAGCCTTATCGATGTAAAGCTCTGGATGTTTAGCTACTATGTTGATGTACCTGCCATCTGGCGGTATCATCATTCGAGGAATCAGATTTGAATGCTCACTGCCACACTATTCTTCTAGCCACTATACTTCTACTGCTGTTTCCTGTCCCTTCTTTCGCTATCGTGCCAATAGATGGCGCCACCAGCAAGTCTTGCAATCTTTGCTCTTGTGACTCCTCGCGATCGCAGCTCGTAGATTCCTTACGTGACATCCCCCCCGCCACTCGCGAACTTTCACTTTGCCTAGTGCCAGTTTTATGCTGCTGGGGAAGGTATCGCGACAGGGCATCTGCAATAAAATTGTAGGCAGCTTTGACATAACACAATGTGATGTCCATGACATGCTGCAACACCAAAGCCTGCAACCGCGACAGCTTCGGTCGGGACAGAAGCCTCGCTACCGACTGGTTGTCGGTGTATATTGTGGTTGCCACTTGTTGGATGTATTGGCGCCAGCATCTCGCTACATGAGCAACGGCGAGCAGTTCTTTGGCGTACGCCATGTTTTGCGCTTCTTCAGAGCAGAATCTTCTGGATTCGAAGGCTATAGGGAAAAGTTTGCGCCGATAACTTTGCATGGCAACAGCACCCAAAGCCTCACTTGAGGCGTCGCACAAAATGTGAAGTTTACGTTTGGGATCAAATATTTGCAAAATAGGCACTCTTGTGAAACATTTTTTTAGGTAGCTAAATGCCTCTTTTTGTCTTATACTCCAAACAAATAGAACATCCTGTTTAACAGATCAAATAAAAGAGCATATATTTCCGCATACCCTTTAATAAAGGTACGATAAAATTAGGCCGTGCCCAAGAATGAACAGAGCTGCTTTAGATTATGGGGTGGTGTCCAGGCCAAGATGGCTTTTATCAATCTGGATTCACATCCCCTACCTTTACCTGAAAGCGTAAACCCCAAATAATTCACGCGTATGACTCCAAATTGGCACTTTTTCTTGTTTAAAAAGAAGTGATGCTGCCTTAGACATTCCATGACTCGACGCGTATGCACCTTAAGTTGGTCCAGGGACTTCCCAAAGACTAATATGTCGTCAAAATAGACAACCACATCCTTATTGACAAGTCCCTACAACGCCTCATTAATCGCCTTCATAAACGTGGAGGCTGCCCCTTTAAGGCCAAATGGCATCACTTTAAACTCAAAAGTGCCAATGGGAGTATTGAATGCCGTGTATTTGGTATGGTTAGCCTTCACACTAATTTGGTGATAGGCTTGTAATATGTCTAATTTAGTGAAAAAGCGCACCCCCTTAAGATGATCAAAGAGCGCATCTATGCGTGGGATGGTGTAATTGTTTTTGTATATCATCTTATTTATTTTTCGGTAATCGACACACATGCGCATCTTATTTATTTTTCGGTAATCATTTCTTTTTTTGCCACAAAAAGTACAGGAGGTCAAGGGCGATATCAGATCCTTACCTAACAATTGGTTTGGTTTGGTTTGTTTGGTATTAACGTCCTTTTCAACTGCTATGGTCATTTCAGGACGGCTTTATAGGGGCCGCAAATTTTGCCTCGCAAGGGTTCTTTAACGTGCAGCCGGCAAATGACTACACGGGACCAACGGCTTTACTTCCCTTCCGAAGGAAGTGCGTGATCTCAGGATTTCCCCCTGAAAAATCCTCGTCGTCCTCGGCCGGGATCGAACCCGCGTACTCGGGCATCAGAGGCGACCACGCAACCGCTGAGCCACCGAGGCCGATCCTAACAATTCACTGACGACCTTTTCTAATTCTTGCTCCTCATCCTGGTTAAAAGGGTACAAGGGAGCATTAAAGGGTGTCAAGTTCTGCTCTAGGCTGATCTGATGCTGGGTTTGCCTAGCCGGGGGAAGGCCTACAGGCAACTACTCTCGAAAAATGTCTGCATATTCCTGTACGAGATCCTGAAATGGGTTACAATTATCACTCTCCTCAGTTTTACCCTTACATCTAGCGAATATGGCAAAGACCGGTACCTGCGGTTCTTTGGTCAAGATGTGGTACAGCTGGGTATCCGATAACAAATTTACTTCATCATAAATCCAGCACCGTAGCCACTGCTTTTTCCTCGGTAGCACGGTGGGTAGGAAAGTTTCAGCAAGGACGTGTGTCAACCAGTGATGAGCAACGTTCGGGACAGTAGCAGCGTGTCGTGACAGTCATTGTTGGCAGTGTGTTGTGACAGGGGACTACTTTGAGGGTCTTTAGGCTTGTAATGTCAACTTTTAGGTTTGTCATGTGAACTTTATGTGTACTGTGTTGTCATTCTTTTGCACCGTGAAGACCACATTGCCCTGTATACTACCGTAACAAATTAGTGTGTTACGATATTTCAGTGCTATTCATTGTCCACACATGTAGTTAACACCTAGTCCTTTCATCTGTATATAAGGCCCCTGTGGGCCTTGCACACTTGACCCTGTATTTTAAGCGCTATCACACACAGCTCATTTCTAATGTCTGGGTGCACGAAATTAATTTGATGGGCCTTTTGTGGTGGCGCTTTCTGTTTGCAAAATTTTATTCCATGTCCCAGTTACCCGCTAACAAACACTTAATTGGGGGCCTCTTTTTAGCGAACAGTCCTTTTCTCACATTCTTAGTGGCCACCACAACAATTTGCATAGGCTCCGCGTGACCTGGGTTGGGGGCTTCATGAGCCCGGTACCACTGTTCTACGAAGGAAATGCCTTCTTCTGAAATAAGCCCCTCTTTCATACACAGCTGCACCGCCAACCATTCAGGCAATGCCTCAATTAACATGTATAATTTCTCGGACTGCGTGGAATTTATTAAATAACGGAAATGGGTCAGGAACTCGCCCACTTTGTTAGATTTCAATTTCAACCTTTGCAACTCGGCCCAACACGTCATTTGAGTTTGACCCCCGCCGTAGGCTCTCAGAAAAAATCTAGTAATGCCATCCCAAGTTAGCCCCGGCTGGGAGGCTAGTAACGCCGAAATCCAACCTGCTACAGCGCCTTTCAGAAAAGGCGGAATAACCTGCACACAATATGGAGCTGGAATTCCTTTACAAGAAGCAATTAGCAGAAAATTATTTAAAAAGTCCTCGGGGTTCTCCATGGGGGCCCCATGAAAACGTTGGAAATTGCACTCCATCCAACGCCCGCTGCAAGGGATCAACTATTTGAGTAACTATTATTAGATGATATCCGAAAACAACATTGAATGGGTAATAGATATCAAAAGACACCTTGAGCTACTTTTTCTTTCGTTTGACTGAGTGTAGATTGGGTTGTGGCCACATGTGAAGAGGTTGGGATGAAAATCCATGTGGCTAAGACTGCAGAAATCGTGGCCCTTTCAATATAGCCTACTCAGTCTGTTCTCCATGTTAGGAGTACCCCATTGAGACAGGTGGGGATTCAAATATCTCGGGAGTGCATTCATGAGTGATGAGCAACAAGAGAGAGATTGGATGCTCGGATTGGTGCACTAACCTGCATTGGTCAAACACGAATTGTAAGGATCCGTAGTAACAAAACATAAGCTAGGACACAAAGCCTAGTTCTCTGTTCTCAAATCTTTCTTTGTCCAAATACTCACCTACAGTCATGAATCTTGAGTAATGGCGGGTGCAAACGGTCGAAATGAGACTCCCTACTAGATAGAGTGCATATCAATGCAAATCCTCTTTAATTTTTTGAGTCACTACTTCTCCATATTGGGAGATATCAGTTGGTCACGTGTTACAGATGTCGCAAACAGGTCTTTCCAGTCAGTTGCTATTTTTCAAGCCCTCTCCGTGAGAACCAAGTGGTCGGCCTAGAACTAGGTAGCCAGACACGAGGAATCTCTTTGAGGGCGGCAGATCGTGAGCAATGGAGATCCTCCATAGGGTTGCTCCCTCTCCCAACCCTCGATCCTAACAGATAAGCGGATTTGATAAGTAAGTAAGTAGACAATATTGGAGCTGTAAGCTCATTACACAAGTTCTTTACATGTATATGGTACTTAGCTAAATTAAGAGTGTGCAGATCATGATTGCTATTTTAAGTACTGGGGGAATTTAATTCCAATTTTCCATGTTTTGTAGGAAAACAAAATTGGTAAGAAGTCTTGGTATTGTGCTAGGGGGTTAATTCGTAAATAAGTATCACATATTCCTCCGCACAACAATTATGTCGGACTGCTGGAGGGCCTATCGCAATCTCAACCAAGGAAGTTTCGAACACCACACCGTCAACCACTGGTACAACTTTGTAGATCCTGACACCGGCGCCCATAAGCAAACCATCGAACGCCATCATTAGAAGGATTGCATTTGTCCGACAATATCAATTCCTATTAGAACGTGCACATAGAGGTCATGTTATGCGTCGCTTTTGAATGGCCAGCTTAGTGGGAACACCCATTACTACGTATCACTTGGTCACATAAGTCAGTGCCATAATAAAGCGAGAGCACACCTGTCAACTGCAAGCGGTTTGACCGTCACCATGAGGAAAACAAAGGATCTGACCGACTTCATGCGCGGGATGACAGTTGGTGCCCAGCGAGGTGGGCTGAGTATTTCCGAAACCGCACGTCTTTTAGGCTTTTCCCGAACAACCACTTCAAGAGTTTACCAGGCCTAGTTAAACAACCAAAAAACAACCAGCCAGAGACAAACCTGTGATCGCAAACGATTCGTCAATTCAAGGGGTGAGAGTAGGGTGGGAATGCTATTTCGTGCCAATAGAAACGTCACGACTCGTCAAGTCACCGTGGAGTACAACACTGGACCGCAGAATAACGTCCCTGAACCCACTACACGCCGTACATTGCAAGGATGGGCTACAACAGCCGATGGCCAGTTTGAATACCTTTGATCTCCACCCAAAACCGCAAAAAATTCTCCAATTTCTCCGTGATCACCAATGCTGGATTGTGAACGAATGGAAGAAGGTCTGCTAGTCGGTTGAATTCCGTTTCCTATTGGATCACGCAGATGGCTGACGCAGAATTTGAAGACAACAGCACGAAGCGAATGGCTCATCCTGTCTGGTTTCTACTGCTCAGACTGACAGAGGCTCTGTAATCGTCTGGGTAATGTTTTCCTGGCATACTCTTGGCCCGCTAATGCGTGTAGAACAATGCCTTAACGGTCAGGGCTACCTGAACATTGTTGCCGACCACGTTCATCCCTTCATGGCTACTGTTTCCCCCCATCGGATGGATACTTCCTGCAGGACAGTGCTTTGTGTCATATCGTCATGGAATGGTTCCAGGAGCACGATAATGAATTCAGCTTACTCCTCTGGCTACTACAGTCCCCAGATTTGAATCCAATCGTACATATTTGGGGTGAGCTGGAACGGGTTATTCGAGGCATGGAACCACCACTATCCAATAAGCATCAACTGGAAGCAGCTGTTGCATCCGCATGGACAAACATCACGGAAAAATACTTCCAGCGGCTAATTGAAACCATGCCACGGTGAATTCGTGCTGTTATAGGTGCTAGGGAAGGTGGCAACACACTATTAGGGAGGTGTTCCTAATAAACTGGCCACTCAGTGTATATATGATTCATGTGGAAGAAACGATACAAGAAATTATGTTAATCGTGGAAAGCCTCAATCATAACACAGAATGGAACAGTCTAAACATGGACAGCGGAAAATATGGTGGACACTCGTAAGACATGTATGGGTGGTGATCAACAGCCATTATTGATTCTAGAAAATGCAAGATAGACACGCTAAAAAAGTTTCTATCTGCGTAAGCCAAATGCTTTAAACTTGAAAATTAATAGGGTTTGAATTTATCATTTATGAAGAATTTGACACGAGAATTTCGTGGAAAAGGATATTTTTCTGAAACATAAGTTATTTAAGTCTGCCATCCCGAAAGCGAAGTCGATTATTTCAGGAATCGGCTAGCGCTTTGCAACACATGCATCGTCTCTTTCTCAACCCTTTCTCTTCCAGCTCAAATTAACCCTCCGAAATCGCGGATTATCATCAAAGAAGACGTAGGAAGGAACTTTAAGATATTAGCTTTCTCTCACCGAAAACTCCACAAAAGTTTGCTCATTATGAATTTATTTCAGTACACTACGATTTTGTACATTACAACTGCTACGATTTTGTACGTTCTAAACAAGAATCATTAGAAACACAAGCAGAAAGGTGGTATAAGTGTCATCAAGTGGGCTATTTTAAAGGTGACTGTGATTAATAACATCCAGGTGAGATAGAATTATTTTATTGTTATAATTCGTGGAATTTTGAGTAATGCCATGTATTTAAGGCGGTAATTATATTTTTGTATTTGTTAATTCTAACAGATTTAATGTCACGTGTAAACAATCTGAGTATGGTTAAGTTGCAGAATTGCACAGTGGAAATATAAAGAATTACATGACAGCGGGCGGATAAATGATAATTATAAGTTTTAAGGAACAAAATGACAAATCTTTGAGATGAATAAAAAAACAGGCAATAAATTACGAAATAAAAACACTTAACTTGGTTAGTAAACTAGCTTTCTTAAAATAAAAGCAAACCCCGTGGCAAACTTAGCCACCTAATTACCAATGCTAATTAGAATGTTAACCAAGAACGATTGATATACATTATTACTATCATTAAGCCTTTTTTTTTTGCCTAGGACAATTAACTAATTCAAAAGCAATTAAGACTTTCAACTCAAATAAATGGCATGACGCCCTTAAGACTAAAAGAAATCTATTAGAAACATCTTAATGCAATTACTTAACTATGAAAACATACTGACAAACAGGGAAATCATAACGGAAATCACGATAAGACTCTCAGGACTAATATTGACAAATAACAACTCTTACGCTTAAACTGAGAGCATACTTAAATTGTAACTGGGTGGCATTTGATTAAGTAACAAAATTATCCACTAAAAGAAACAATACATCAATTTCTTAAGGATACAAAACCACCTCGCCACCTAAAGCTATTACTTCATAGTCAATTATCAATTAAATAAATTTGAGTCCAGTCTGGTTGCGTAACAATCACAAAGTCACATGAAAAGGTATTTCAAAAAATGTAAAAACTTCACAATTTTTTTAATATGAATATAAATGTAAAGATTCGCTCACATTATTCCTTTCCAAAATTTAGGCTCCACAGGCACTAATTTAATACGACACACTTGGAGCAAACGTAAAACGTCACAAAATGCGAAGAGCGGGAAAGCCTTACAAAATTATCATAGTCCAAGTCTTATCAATTACTGAGTGTCAAAAATTGAGGTGTCCAAACTAATTACTAAACCACTTTCCCCTTGCGCTCTTTCTGTAAGGAAACAAACACTAATTAGTAAAAAACACTAATTATAAAAAAGTTTATAATTCGTTGGATCTTAAAGGGCCCTATGTATTTAGGATGTAACTTGCGCCCTATTTGGTTCTTATGAATGATCCTAGAGGCACGCACAAGAACAAGGTCACCCACCTTCATCTTAAACCTTATGTGCCGCCTATCATAAAATCGGGAGTACCTTGCATTTGCTTGTTTGATTCTCCTCCGAGCAGCATTCAACAGATTTTTAAGATGGGCGGTAAATTCTGATGAAGACTGACTGGGTATTTGAAATTTATTGACCTAGGGTGGTATTGTGATGTTACGCCCCAGATCTAAATAGTATGGTGTAAACCCAGTAGCTTCTGACACGACACTGTTGATGGCGATTTCAGTCGTGTTCAGATAGTTGTCCCAGTTGGTTTTATCTGGGTTTAAGTAATGACGCAATATTTGTATCATATTTTGATTTGACCTCTCCGACTGGCCATCAGTTTGTGGATGGTATGGCGATGCTTGTTTAAGGGAGAGGTTCAACAGTTTAGCTGTCTGTTTCCACACCTCCGAAGTGAACCGTACATCCCGGTCGGATATTATGACCGAGGGAAATCCATGAATCTTATAGATCTGGTCAACCAGAAGTTTGGCGGTTCCTTCGGCAGTTATTGTGGAATGACAAGGCAGTAGGCGAACACGCTTCATCAGCTTGTCTGTCACTGTCAATATGGCTTCATTACCCCGGGGAGAAACCGGAAGTGGCATCACAAAGTCCAGGCACAATGTATGCCATCTATGTGGGGGAACCTCTAATGGCTGTAGTTCTCCAAACGGAAGCTGCCTCGGGACCTTGTTGCTCTGGCAATCGGCGCATTCCCGTACCGACTTGCGAAGATCTCGTTCCATGCCTGTCCAGAAGTATAACGCCCGCACCTTCCTTATAGATTTGTTGACCCCTGGATGACCTGATGTTGATGCCGAGTGTAGATCTTCAAATACTTTTTTGATGACCGCAGGTGTCCGTGGCAACACCAGTTGAATTGCTTCTTTGCTCTTCCGGTAAATCAGCCCCTGGTCTAGGAAGAATGACGGTCTAGGCTTCCTCAACAACTCCTTTGTGAAGTCGCATCGTTGGTAAGCCTGTTTCACCATGCTGCTGAAGTCTGGCTTTGAGGTCTCAACAGGTATTCTAACTAACATCTGCCTGGCCTCCTCCTTTTGCGATTCGACATTCTTCTTTTCGTTATTAAGGTCGAAATCACCTTGCTCTATCCGAGGCGGTTTATCCTTTACCCTGGGGAAAGGCTCTTTCCTGGATTCGGCCCCAAAGCCAGTGATATCGGATTCGCCTTGATGGATCTCGCTGTTTTGAGTTTCCATCCCCATCTTTTTAACTGATCCAGTTGACGTGTCCGGCTTCGACAGGATTTGCACTGCTCGATCCATTACTGCTGAAATGCCATTCAGCTCTCCTTGTCGTAGCTCCTGCTGCATGGCTTCTGGAAATGTATTAATGTACATTTGCGCCTTCTCGCAGTCCTCCGTTGAAATTAGCTGGTTAGCCAGTGTTATAAAGCATTGATTGAAGTGCTGGATATCACCTTTGAAACGGGTCTTTTGTAATCCTTTCACTATCTGCTCTTCCAGTTTCTGTTGTTCAGACTTCTTTTCTTTTGCCATGATTAAAACCCCTTCAGAGCCTTCGCACTGCCGCACTCACACACAACACCACTGAAAATTCTTCTTTAACACTAGTCACTAATGAAGAAGCACCTCCAGACACAAGAAAGAACACAGCACTGAACACCAAAACACAGAAGTTAATCTTCGGGATTCGTAAGATACACACAGCACTTTAAATAAATTCAAATCACTTTTGACTGAAAATCAGACAATTTAAATGATGGCACAGCAACACAAAAACCACTTCACAAGTATCAAAAAAAAAAACACAAGCACTTGCTACTAATCACTTTTGATACAATACGGAGCACCACAAACGTTGTAAAACCGACGAGAGAAAAAAACACAATTTCTTTCTCTTTTCTTAAGAGAATGCAGAGTTCACCACCAAGCAACAACTACACATGTGTTGCTCACAAAAATACAAAAAAGTAACACTTCATAACACAAAGGCTGACTCCGTAGCACAAACACTTGAAGAGAACACAACACAAAAAAAAAAATTTGATAACCGCCGCACTTGTCACGTGTAAACAATCTGGATATGGTTAAGTTGCAGAATTGCGCAGTGGAAATATAAAGAATTACATGACAGCGGGCGGATAAATGATAATTATAAGTTTTAATGAACAAAATGACAAATCTTTGAGATGAATAAAAAAACAGGCAATAAATTACGAAATAAAAACACTGAACTTGGCTAGTAAACTAGCTTTCTTAAAATAAAAGCAAACCCCGTGGCAAACTTAGCCACCTAATTACCAATGCTAATTAGAATGTTAACCAAGAACGATTGATATACTTTATCACTATCATTAAGCCTTTTTTTTTTGCCAAGGACAATTAACTAATTCAAAAGCAATTAAGACTTTCAACTCAAATAAATGGCTAACTTATCACTGTAGTAAATGGCATGACGCCCTTAAGACTAAAAGAAATCTATTAGAAACATCTTAATGCAATTACTTAACTATGAAAACATACTGACAAACAGGGAAATCATAACGGAAATCACGATAAGACTCTCAGGACTAATATTGACAAATAACAACTCTTACGCTTAAACTGAGAGCATACTTAAATTGTAACTGGGTGGCATTTGATTAAGTAACAAAACTATCCACTAAAAGAAACAATACATCAATTTCTTAAGGATACAAAACCACCTCGCCACCTAAAGCTATTACTTCATAGTCAATTGTCAATTAAATAAATTTGAGTCCAGTCCGGTTGCGTAACAATCACAAAGTCACATGAAAAGGTATTTCAAAAAATGTAAAAACTTCACAATTTTTTTAATATGAATATAAATGTAAAGATTCGCTCACATTATTCCTTTCCAAAATTTAGGCTCCACAGGCACTAATTTAATATAACACACTTGGAGCAAACTTAAAACGTCACAAAATGCAAAGAGCATTGGAAAGCCTTACAAAATTATCATAGTCCAAGTCTTATCAATTACTGAGTGTCAAAAATTGAGGTGTCTAAACTAATTACTAAACCGCTTTCCCCTTGTGCTCTTTCTGTAAGGAAACAAACGCTAATTAGTAAAAGCACTCACTCCCCCTTTTCACATTTTTTTCTAATTAGAGACGTTTGTGACCAAGGAAGAATAAACTCCCCTCTTCCTACCGATGGATGGCATTAATTTGCGATGATATCTACAGGCTGCCAAATCTGGCTTGAGCCACTGAAAACGCATTCAGACGGGCGAAACCAATAAACACACTCGCACAAAGTTCTCTTCGAGCTAAGCTCTCGAACATGCTTCTGTAATGGTGAACACTCCAGTTTAATGAAAATTCGGTACTCACGGGTAAGGTGAAGGTCGGAATTTCGGCTGACACCTGTTCGCTCGGGAACACGACTCCAACGTCGCACTCTCCAGGCTCCTGGCGACCGTCGACGCTCGTAGCACACAGAACGCCAGAATACGCCCCCTTCGATGCTTTACAGCAGGACACGTTCACCGTCGGGTTCTCTGCTGGCTCGTTCACTCGGGGTTCCGCAGGACTCCTGCTTCGGGTGACTGTCTTCGTCGCCGATACAATCGAACATAGTTGGTGTCGTTGCTCCGCTCCGCCTTTTGCCATCCAAGCTTCCTCGTCCGAAGCTGGCTCCTGTCTCCCTTCTCTCACTGTCGATTGTTTCAATTTCGGCTCTCGTTGCCGCTCTCGTTTGTTATTGGAGCAGGCATGATGATGCTGTTGACGCGTCGCCTGGAGCTCCGCCCGCCTCCCGGTGTTGTAGAAAACGCGGGTCGGAAATCCAGCACGAGCGACGTGGGAAATCGAGCTGGCGTTTGATTTCCGTGACATTTAACTTTTGCTGTTTGTTCTCGGATGTTTTCTATAATTAATTTTGAATTTTAACGTTAACTTGCGTGCATATTGTGTGACATTCTTCTAAAATTGATTTTCTCAAATTCACTATTTAGAAAATATGAAAGTACCTTATCTTTCCTTTCTCATCATTTCCGACCGAATGTTATATCACATGCTATATGTTGCCTTAGTTCTAGACCAAGTGATTGCCACCTACAAAAACTCCGACCCCACTGGGACAATTTGGCCCAAACTACCTAGTAAGGCAGATTTTGCATACAGAAATTTCCATATCGAATTTTACTCATTTACATACTTCTATTCAACATGGATCACTTGTTCCCCTCTAACTCCTACCCCCGTAATTGGGGGCAGCTGTTTCACAGTTGTCTCGCCTTGCTCAATGCAATGCTGGAGTTAGGCAAACTTGGGCGCGGCTAAAGACAGGTTGGGTGACCACCTGGAAATTTCCATCTCCCCCCATGCTTCGGAGAGCATGTAAAGCCGTCGGTCCTGGCTGCTGCGACCATCATACAGCAGTCGTTAACATATAGGGATGTCGCAAAACTCCCTTGAAGGAGTAAGTGCCACAGATTATCGCTCCGCGATCATCTACCCTCTGTACCAGATAACGATACCCCCGTAATGCTTACCCCAGTGGGTTAATCAAAAGCAAACAAAACAGTGAAGGTGAGTATGGCCATAGTAAGCTACGTTCTAAATTTCAACCTTCTACCTCAAAAATTGCAGAAATTATGAAGGGGACGAACGGACGGGCAGATGAAATTCGTGAAACCAATAAGTAGTTCAATTCTTCTGCTACATAATATTTCCACTGGCGAAGGTTTAAAAAAAAAATCTTGTCCTAACTTCTTCGGATGCTGCAGTGATAGGTGGCTCTACAAGCAAGAAGATAGAATTCCTGGGATCTACAGGAATTTCGGAAACAATTTCAACGTGCGACTTCGTATCAAACCTTCTCAAGATAAAAAATCAAAGAGGCAAATGCAATTCCTTCAACTTCTCAAGTCGTAAAGTAAAACTGATTCATGTGAGTTAAATCATTTACCGAAAGTAAATTAAAAATTGATGAAAAATCTTCCAATATATTTTATTCATTTAATTCCAGAGAACTGCTCACCCTGGATCACTATGAAAAAATCCCAGAATTTTAAATACCCCAATTGTCCATTATCTGTTTACTCAAGCCCAAAGATTTATGAATACATTGGAATTGATCGAAGAAAATTCTCCGACTTATAGAATATCAATTATCAGTTTGTGATATTTGTAAAATTGTTATTTGTTTGTATTCAAACTTATAATTTAACTAACAAATTAAATCCTGAATGCATTCTTGACTACTTAAAATAACTCGTGACAACTGTTCTTTCGTCTTTGTCCTCGTCTCATTCCACTGCATTAATGTGCCATTATTTCTTATTAAACATGTTCATTCAAAACTCTTCATTAAACATGTTCATTCATTAAATCACCGATTTTAAATACGGCACAATTTGTCAGTTACTTCAGTTTCTATACGGTTGTCAATGCAAAGGGGTTAAGAACAACTCTAGCAAAATTTATATTAGTAACTTGAATATACAAAGTTAATTGAAAGCGCTTTCTTTTTTGGCTTATCATAAAAAAAATTAACTTCCTAAATCTAGATAATCTTTGTGTAAACTTAATGAGACTTCATTATAGTAGTTAAAATGTTAGGTGTTTCAAAACTATACATAGCCTATATAATTTTTTTTTCTAGAAACAAACTTTCTAAAATAAGACAGTTTAAAACGATGCATACTATTTAAATATAAATATCATATTAAAGAATTTTCGCATTTTATATTATAATTAAATTACTACGTGTGATTAAAGTATCATATTAATAATCCCAGATCAAATTTTAATTGACCTCTGAATTTTTATTGACAAACATGTTAAAAAGGGGGCATGTTATAAGACCACCCGACTAAATATGCCTTGTCGCATCATGCCTACAGCCTGCCTATCTTGCACGGATGAAAATGTATAAATGGCCTAGGTTCAGAAATATATTATGGTTGCTTAGAGTTAAAGGAAATTCATTTATTATAGTTAACGCAGAGAAATGGACTGCACGTACGAAATTTGAGCAAAGCTTGGACTGATACGCATAACGAAACAGCACAACTCATATCTAAAAGTAACTCTTCGTTTCTACAAGAAAGCATTCTTTGTTTACCTGTACATTTTGACATACAAACTGGATAAGAAAGCGCGTTTGCACACATGCATAGAAATACATCTATGTCGTGTGAATCGAGAAATTTGTCTGTAAATGTATATTATAAGTTTACAATATTTGAAATTTTACTTTTAATATTACGGTTAAACTTAGAAGATTGCAAAATGCATTTTTGAAATTGTTTTTTGGATAAGTTAATTATTGCATAATAAATGAAACGTATTATGTAATAATCATTAAAAAAATCCAAATTTTTTTAAGAAGATGCTGTAAGTGATCCGTTTCTGAGGTTATTTTTATTAGCTGAATATTGATACTTTGTTATGGGTTTATATTTTTAAGTCTAATTTATTTTTATGATTGATTTTAATCGTTTTTTTTAATGAAATTTTATTATACAAATGGCAGTCCATATATTTCATCATGCGACCGCTATTTTCAGTTAGACTTGTGCAGCCCCTAGTGGCAAATTTTAATGCAGATTTTATGCAAATTTTAAAGTGTAAGCGTCTGGTGTCGAAATTGGTAAACATGACGCCACCTGGTGTCGAAATTTGGCAACACGTTATTTCCAAGCTATAACAAAGCTTAAGCATTGTTGTCCTCGCTATAAGAACGGAATCTTTGAGGTTCCATAACTCCGTAACCTGGTGATCTAGATCAAAACCGAACGATCCATTGGACTTAGTATAATTTTATCTATAGATGTCCATAATTAGAACGTGTTACTATAAGGGGTTCTACTTTTAACAGGCCACGTGCGTATATTCAATATTTACCTACATATCCCAAACATTCTCGAGATGGGTTGCGATGATCCTTCATTGAAGTCTGCCGTCAGTTGCTCCACAGCAGACCTTCAGTTTTGCCATACAATCCGTCTCCGACAACGTCGGCCCCTGTCTGTGTTGATTGTTTTTGATCCACAATTCTGCTGTATCGATAACTCTTGTGAATTCCGTTTCCACGCATTGAACACTTTAAAGACCTGACCTTTTTAGATACCGGTCAGTGGTACAGTCCTGGAAAGCATAGCTCCAGGTAGACGGGCTCCCACAAGAACTCCTTTTTGGAACTCAGGCAGGTCTGCTGTTTTCCCCAATTTGCTCAACTTGAACAGCTGCAGCGTGTTCCTACTCTGTACCTGCAGCCTGGAATGAGCATATACCTCACATGATTGCATTGGTTTGCATATCACAATCGTTTCTGACCTGTGACCCCGCTTTACATGTCAGTATAGTAATTCATCACGGGTTTCTAATTCATTGCCTAGTGTGTGTATTAAAAACATTAGCTAGAAAACACAACAATATTATACAGACTTCAAATAATCCGCGGAAACCCGTTCGTTAAGAGGTAACAAAACAAGTAAAAGTCATTCTTTAGGTTTTATTCTTTTCATCTAAATTCTGTCAGGTATTAAAGTTTTCTTTCACTTTCAGATTCACCTAGAACGTACACTGGAATTCCATTGAAGTTTTAAAAATTACGTCTATTCAACCCTTTTCTATTTTGCATTAACGGAGTTTCCACAATCAGTTTTATTTGTGTTCATATAGTCTGATCATTAAATTCTTAATGTCTACTCTTTTCCCTTTTCTTTCAGCAAACATTAGGATCCAGGTAAGTATTCTATTAATTGTCCAATAAACATTAATCATTAAAGCTTCTTAAATATTCTCATTTTTAATGTATTTTTCACATTAATTAACTTGCTAACGAGTCATAGCGCAGAAGCATCCAGCGTTAATTTGTTTTTCTCCCTTCGCAGGTTTGGCTGTCATTCCACAGAGGAAAGAAACGGAGCAACAGCAAAGGGAGGGGAGGGAAGAATACTAATAACTATCCTAAGAATAACAGAATGAGGGAGGGAAACCCAAATCCAACATGAGGATCAGAATTTGGGCAGGTTAGTGGGAACTTACTGCGCTAAACCAAACATTTCTTTCGGAACTTATGGTGTCGTCACCATTGCAGTGTTTCTTTGGCGTACATTTTCTTTGAAAAATGAAAAAAACATCGCGTGTGGGGTGTACTGGTACTGTGTCGTATCGGAAGCACAACTTCTAGTGGCTGGAGCTCGCTCATTCTGTAAGGATATAAAAGAATAAAAGGCCAACAAGAGCAGGCTTCTATGGTGATGGCCCCAAATACCAGAAATCGTAGGGCCCATCGATCTCCTGCATGTGGAGAATTTCATTCCTCGTCGTCGTATGCTAGGTATCTCAATTTTTCGAATGTCGTCGTCGTCCTTCGATACACGTCACTTAATTCTGTGTGTTCATAAAAACTCTCATTAAAAAACTGTAGCTACCATGTCTTCTTAACAAAATAAGCTTAAAAAGGAAGCCTGGTTAAAATTAATAGGCTCGTCCTTTGAGACTTTTTTAACGTCGGATAACATGAGGTGGATTAATATGATGAAGACCATTCCTTTGGCATCCATCTCAACACAGCCTTCTTCCACTTCTTTCTGCCAACTCGCTTGATGGCTGCAGTTGTTCTGTTTTTTTATTTTTCTTCAATCTTTCTCTGTCGCGACGGGAAACTTATATCTTGAAACTTTGTTATTTTCATTGTTGTGTTCGCCCATTGTTTCCCACATTATGCGGAGTTATGAAGGAAAATCCGCAATTGACGACATCGGGTTATCTCTTGCAATGACTATCTCCGGTCGGTGGGCAAAAATGTGGATCGAAATAATGAAATTAGGAGGGGATGGAGCAAGACTGATAACGTCAAACGAACATTACAGTACGTATACTTGCGATGGATACGTATTTAATCAAATTATAGGCGGTTCAAATAATCTTATTATAGACTAGAATAATTCTTTGTATGTTTACTTTCCTCCAGCAACCCGGAAATACCACACAAAAGTAGAGGAATGGACATATAACCAAGAGCAAATATCGAGTCATATCTTGATGCGATATACAGGGTGAATACAAAAGTCTGAACCCCCACTTTTATTTTTTGAACCGAACCAGATATGTCAATTTTGATGAATCCAATGAATAGGAAGTTATGGGTGGCCTCTTCCATGGTGCAAACTTGTTCAGCATAAAAAAAACAAACAAAACAAAAAAGTCCTCCAAATCGGACCAACCAATCGCCCACAATCACGTGGTGACACTGCACAAGGAAAACTGAACAATTGACATTTCCGCTCTGTAAAGCATGCAAATCAAATAATTAACGTAAATTACCATACTCACATTCACTTTCAGGCGGAAAAGCAAATAAAAGGCGTGTTTCAGCACAAAGAAGACAGAACAATTCCAGGATGGCAAGCTACACTGTTCCGGAAATGGTCAACATGATCGGAGAGGCAAGGAGAAACCTGCATGCTGCAGTTAGGATGTATCGAGACAGATACCCTAACGATCGCCATCCATCTCGTCAAACAATGCGTCACATTATTCAAAGATTCGATGCTACAGAGAATGTTAATACAGAACGAGGACGACCAAGGGCACAAGGCGACGAGGATACAATAACACTAGTTCTGGCTGCAGTTGCTGCAAATCCCCACACAAGCAGCAGAACAATTGCTGCAGATGTTGGCTGCCATCAGAGAACTGTTTTCAACATTCTACACGCACATCATTTTCACCCATGCCATATTCATTGTCACCAGGAGTTACTGCCATTGGATTATGTTGCTAGGGCCGCCTTCTACAACTGGTTACTTACTTGCCTGGATGACAATCCAAACTTCATTCATGAGGTGTTGTGGACAGATGAAGCCCAGTTCACCAGGGATGGAGTTATGAACAGGCATAACCATCATCACAGGGCAGATGAAAACCCACGATGTCTGCGAGTACCAACTCATCAACTGAACTGGAGAATCAATGTGTGGTGTGGATTGTACAATGACACTGTGGTTGGACCGTATTTTTAGGATGGAACACTGACTGCAGAACGCTACCGGGCTGAAATTCTCAACGTGGTAGTCACAGACATCATTGACAATTTGCCATTGGCCTCGTATCAGCGCACGTGGTTTCAGCATGATGGAGCTCCTCCTCATTACGGGTTAGTCGTTCGCGAGCGTCTAAGTGAGATGTTTGGAGAACAATGGATTGGCAGAGGAGGACCAGTTCGTTGGCCACCCCGCTACCCTGAATTTACACCACTTGACTTTGTCTTGTGGGGATACCTGAAGGACAAGGTTTATGCTACGCAGCCTAAAAGTCCAGGAAGTGTGCCGAGGAGTGACACCAGACATGAGTGCCGATGTTTTGGCGTCAGTTAGGTTCCGTGCCCAATTATGTTATGGTGCCCACAGTCGTCACATCGAGCATTTTGTTGATTAGCTTTTTTTTTTTGAATAACTGTTTGAAGTAACTTGTTTGTGCAGTGTGACTGTTTGTAAGCTACAAACAGTTCACTAAGTGATTGTGGGTGATTGGTTGGTCCGATTTGGATGATTTTTTTTGTTTTTGTTTTTTTTTTTATGCTGAACAAGTTTGCAATTGGCATTTTTTCTCTATCCCTTACAGTTTTTGAGATAAATTTTGAATGTGTCCTAATTTGCATACATGGGTTGATGAAAAGTGCACCATGGGATAGGCCACCTACAACTTCTTATTCATTGGATCCATCAAATTTGATATATCTGCTACGGTTCAAAAAATAAAAGGGGATTCAGACTTTTGTATTCACCCTGTATATGGTCGAATACGCTTTATTAGGTATGTTTTCCATTGAAGAGCTGTTATTACTATACCCATCATAATATTAAAGTACATCTTGGAATCAAAAGTAATGCCTAATATCTTAATGGGTGTGCTTGGGTGTTACGAAGATGGTAGTTTTTGTTTTATAAAGAGTTATACCACTCTGAATATACCACGTATGAAGATAATTTGTGACGTTAGGTTAGGTTAGTTTAAGTTAGGTACCCCAATTATGTGCAGTCTACCAGCGAAGGGGTTTGGGGCGGATAATAGAGGTGAACAGTAAAAGACAGAAATTCTAATTAACACATAACATAACGCTTTTATTCTCCTGGAATTACTATTCTACTTAAACAAATAATACTTGTCTCTAATTTTCAAAACACGCAGCGCACAGGTGAATTAATTAAAAGAAAAGAACAATATTTCAAAAAACTCCAAAAAAATCATTATATACATCCTAAATATTCTTTGATATTATACATTTCATCTCATAAATGTTCATACACCTACAAACAGTAACATTATCCTCAAATTAACATCGGGTGACCTGTAATCAGCTAAGCGTGTCTATGAGAGTGACTAAATGCGCCTTTCATAAGCACAGCATGAGCGGCGTTGCCACTAGGGACCTATATAGGTGAAGCTTAAAGCTTTGGCTTCCCAGTTAGAGCCAGCTCCCTATATCCCATTGAACTAGCGTACTCTAGTGCCCTGTGGTTCCTTTAGTTACCAAACAGAAGGGGTAACCACAGAAACCCTTCTAGGGAGACAGCCTCTAACACGAACAGACCAAAAGAGCTAACTGCTCTGAGAGCGGGTGGTTGGGAAAACTGTCTACTTGCAAAGGCATCCCATGCTACACTGCACCGCTCACCCATGCTCAACTGCCTCACCTACTTGCATGCTCGGCTGGGTTCATGCCACTGCTACAATGGTTGGCCTCCCCAAACCTCTAAACAACAACATCCAAAAGTTATGTAGTACGGAGGGTTAATTCAGATAAAATGAGACGACATTGCAGTTCTGTTACGATGGTGTAATACCATGGTGCTACCATCAGTTGTGTTCGATGTGAGAACCGCGTTGTTGGACTATCACCCGGCACTGTAATTTCCACTGAAGCAGGCCGAGTTTGAGGAACTCTATGGGAAATTTGTTCCACACTTGCTGACACACTTTCCATAGCCCATCAACGGTTCTTGGTTGGCGACTTCCGAGCCGTCGTTTCATGAGACCAAAACCACAGAAATCCATCGGTGATGCATCAGGAGATTTTACAGGCTCACCTGTTCCATCTTCCTATAGCAAGCCACAGATGACTTGGCAGTGTGACTTGATGCCTTATCCATGTGGATCCAAACTTTTGATTCCTCACCAGGGTACAGACGTGGGATATCCTGACGATATATGTGGTCCATTACATTACTCAGGAAGTAAGCTGCAATAATTTTACAGTTTCCAGGAACTCGACAAATCGTGAGCAGTCCACGTGAGCAATATCCGGCAAACACCATGAAGCACTTTGAAAACTTTTTCTTGCAGCCTCCACCTTCTCCTGAACCCGTTTCTTATTCTTCCTATATACCTCACCCTTATCTCCTTGCGACTGCTCGGGCCCCTCTATGATGACCGTTACCATTGACTTAACTACAAACTGGGCCCCTCCACCACCCTTCATAGTGCTATTTGCTCGCTCAATCGCGCCTCTCATTTTCTTATTTGGGCTAGACCCTGTAAGAGTGCATGCCACTCCACCATGTCCAAGTAAGACATCATTTAGTTCCTGATTAGCCACACAACTACCCACTTGCTCACTCCCTCACACATCTAGCATTACAGTGTCCTTCTGGGTAGGCTCAGTAAACGGACAGCTGCCCATACCTCTGTCCACTTCTGTTTGCATCCTGAGACACCTACTATCACTGCTAATCCCATACCCACAGTTATGAGGATCAACCCCCCACGGAGTTCCCAACCAACTCGCCATATGGCATCACCTCAGGAGTACTAGCCTGCACCCACCCAGGCACGGATTCAGCATGGCCTACCTGCTGCCATTCAGGTCAGGAGCATCCATTAGTCATACTTATTTTGCTACTTTTGGCACACATACATTCAAATTAGTTGGTGGCGCCATTTGTTCCATTATGCTTTGGGTTTACCATGGCTTCGGGGAACACGAAACCACACCTGTTCCTCTCTGACCCATCAGACATCCCTAAATTTTTCCCCAACCACTTGTTCCCATCATAGGCACATATTTGGAAAGGGCCCAACCACGTCTCCTAGATGTGCATGGTATTCTATTCATACCATCTCCCCACACCCTTGGGCAAACAACATTCTCCTACCCATTAGCATTCCCACCATGCCACTCGTTTATCTGCATATTTTGTTCTGCTGGAACAGAATGAACTACCTCAGCTCTTCCTTCATTTAAGCCTGGTTCACATAATGTGCATTGTGCGTTGCGTCACCGTTGCGTCGTGCGTTGCTGCGTCAATTTCGGTTCACATAACTTTTTCCGTGCGTCCGTTGGTCAACGTTCAGGCGAACGTCGTGCGTTCAGTGCGTTGAAAAATTTCAACTTTCGACGCTCAACATTGGTGTCTATCAGCGTTATCCATTTAGCAGCAAGCACGCTAGCCAATCACGAGAGAGCAGCGTATTCTCACGTGGCGAATCCTCCACGTGCTTTTGGTTTATCACTGTCACTGCACTCCACTTGTCACTGATACATTTCCAGGCATATAATAATATAATATAATATCGGCAATGGCAGATTTTGAAGAAAATTTGATTAATGCAGTGTTTTCACGCCCGTGTATTTACAATCTAAGAAGTACAGAATATAAAAATTCAGAGTTAAAAGACAAGATGTGGCGAGAAATCGCGAATACATGCAAACGATCAGGTGAATACATTTTTCCATTTCATTTCTGCTAATAATTAAGAAATACTTTCAGTATACTAATTTTATTATGAATGTTTAGAACACGAATGCCAAACGCGATGGCGTAGCTTACGTGATCGGTATGTCAAAGAAAAAAGAAAAAACGACAAACGAAGTGGGGAGGCAGCTTCAACTTCGGACGGAGAGAAATGGAAATATTTTTATCTCCTCAGCTTTTTAGACGATTTCGCATCATCTCGGGGGTAAGAATAAATATAATCATTTTTTTTTCTTATATACGAGGTTGTAAATGAGATTGTAGTGGTTTTACTTATTGTATGCAATTATTAATGTTTAGAACTTTAAGCAACATGGCTTCACATAGTACTGCCTCCATCGTCAATGAAATCGAGAAAAATACACATGAGGATTCTTTCGTACTTGACGAAACGTATGAAATAGCGAATACTACATTGACTGATGATAATATAGTCATTCTTGACTATCACCATACCGATGACAATGCAACTGGCATTAGCAACACTGGTGTTACCTTATCAAGCTCCAACTCAGAAGCTTCGCAAGAAAATATGCCAAAGGAATCCTACAATATCACAGGTAATAAGTTTTAGTTAATAGAGTTTGTTTTGGAAAATTATCTATATGTAAATTACAAATTTTCATTTATTTAATTTTTAGCGAGTAAGAAGAGGAAAAGAGATGTAGACGTGGGTTTTATTGAAGCCTTGCAAGCCTCAACAGATTTGTTGAAAAGCACTTCAACTAATCCTCGAAAAAATGACGATGACGAACAATTTCTACTGTCATTGACTCTATATTTCAAAAATATGGAGCCAATGAAAAAACTTAAAATAAGAATGCAAATGATGCAAACTCATGAAAAATACTTGTTATATTAGCTGAAGAGTAAAGCAATGCTTAATATAAGTTTACAAAGAATACACGGCCCATTTTGGCTGGAACCCATCTTCAGGGGCATGATAGGATAGTGAAATGAAATTGGAAATGAATAGATTTAAAATTTGAAAGTTAAGAGATAATTAGAATTCTTGTGTAAACAATAGTTATTGTATTAAAATTTGTAGTGCTGAGAAATGTCATAAAACAATAAAATTTAAGTCACTGTTTCTCAACACTAGTATCATTTTCAATAATGCAAATTATTGCTTACACAAGAATTCTAATTAACTATTGTTAACTTTCAAATTTTATATCTATGAATTTCCAATTTCATTTGATTATCTATCATGCCCCTGAAGATGGTTTCCAGCCAAAATGGGCCATGTATTCTTTGTATAGTATTATATGTATTGTATATTTTATATCTATTAATCAAAATTAATTATTATTATTATTATTATTATTATTATTATTATTATTATTATTATTAGCTTATATATTAAGAATTGCTGTACTCTTCATTTAAAAATTTATCTGACATGTAAAAGACTATACATTTGTGATCATATATACTTTTCTTTATATTTGAAAAACCACTGGTAATAAATCAAACAAAAATGTTTTTAAATATGTATTTTTATTTATTATTAACTATTAATGTATGTTAGGTTTCCATATATTTACTGTTGCTATCGGTTACTTGAAGTAAATGCAGAGGTATATTATTATAATGATGGAATTTGAGATAATGTACAGAATAAATGAAATTTTTATATTGTTGGAAATTGTTTGTTGTAGATTATTGCTTATGGAGAACTTTGATTGTATGTTTATAGTTTTTAACTAAGGTGTACATGTCATGTTTAATTTGGGAATTCATTACTTTATACATGTATTTGTGTATGTTGTTTAGGTATTTCTGTCGCTTCAATTAGGGTGATGAATTCTCTTTTGTGGAGCATAAATTTTGCACTGTCTTTTCTCTGGGACCATAAAATATGTTATGCATGTATTGTATGAAATCAATTCATGTGAGAACACAAGAGTATACAAGCTAAATTTCAAATCATGTGAAAATGTTTATATCTGTTGCATCACATGCAACTTCAAAACCCTTTATAAAGAACATATAAAGGGCAATAAAATATAAAATACTATACTCTTTGGAGTGGGCGTGTCCAGTTAAACTTCCTATTTCAATTGTTAGACATTGTTGCCAAAGTAAAATCATCAATGTCTAACAATTGAAATAGGAGGTTTAACTGGACATGCCCACTCCAACTTTTATTGGACAGAGTATAATATTTTATATTTTATTGCCCCTTATATGTTCTTTATAAAGGGTTCTGAAGTTGCATGTGATGCAACAGATGTAAAAATTTTCACGAGAGTTGCAATTTAACATGTATACTCTTGTGTTCTTACATAAATTGATTTCATACAACACATGCAAAACATATTTTACGGTCCCAGAGAAAAGACAGTGCAAAATTTATGCTCCACAAAATTTCATCACCCTAATTGAAGCGATAGAAATAACTAAAAAAACATACACAAATATAAAGTAATGAATTCCTAATTTAAACATGACATATATTCCTTAGTTAAAAACTATAAACATACAATAAAAGTTCTCCATAAGCAATATTCTACAACAAACATTTTCCAACAATATAAAAATTTCATTTATTGTGTACATTGTTATCTCTAATTTCATCATATAAGACATGTAAGGCAATAAAATAAATGTTCCTGCTACATGAACCAGGAACATTTATTAAAGTCAATCCAGGGCCCATATAGCAGGAACATTTATTTTATTGCCTTACGTATTATATGTTGAAATTACAAATATTGTTGGCATCAAATGTATTTCTTCTGCCAAGGCACTTTTCCAACAGAATTGAAATATTCCTTTAGAGTTTCTCTAACAACGGCAGCAGCACGAGCAAAATTGTTAGAGCTGATTTGCTGTAGAAATGTCAAGTTCTGTGTTTCACTTCTCCATGCTCCTTGAATGAGCATCCCAATATGATCTTCATAATCTACATATCCTGGTGGGCAATATTTCCGGTGATTTAAGGGCATGGACCCTTCCTCAGTTCTTAAAAAGTTGTGCAAGACACAGGCTGATAGTATGAGGTAATCAATTCTCTCTGGTAGAGAATTGATTGGCCTCTGGAAAATCCTCCAGCGAGCATTTAATATGCTGAAGGCATTTTCAACAATGCGCCTAAAAAGAAAGATAATGAGAAATAATTTCATTGCTCTATTACTTCTATATGTGGATAATACAGGGAGTTCTTGTATATACCTTGCACGACTTAGTCGATAATTAAAAATTCTTTTATCTGCTGGCAAATTCTTTCCGGGATATGGCCGCATTAAGTTTATTTTCAGTGGGAAGGCTTCATTGGCTACAAAAGTGAATGGGGATAAGGTATTTGTCCCAGGCAATAGGCGAGGTTCTGGTATTCCCAGGCTGTTGCTGTTCAACTTTTCACCAAGAACCGACTCTTGAAAAGTTCTCCCATCACTTTGTCGGCCGTAACTACCCACATCAACAGCAATGAATTTGTAATTGGCATCGCATGTTGCCATTAACACCATGCTGAAGAATCCCTGAAAGGAAGGATTGAAAATAAGAAATTGTTAATATTAACTAGTTTATGGATATAATCAACTTTTTGCTTAAATCCTTTCTTACCTTGTAATTGAACCATTCCGATCCAGAATTTGGAGGAGCTTGTATGGCAATATGTTTGCCATCTATGGCTCCTAGGCAATTTGGAAATTGCCACACTTCAAAGAAATCATCAGCAATTCTTTGCCAGGCTTCTTTATTTGGTTCCTAGGAATTTTTTAATTATTTATGTATTAGTTCATATTATCACATACAATCATGTTCACTGAAATAGAAGAAAATAGAACTTTGGAATCCTTCATATAAATAGGCATTAAAATTGCAGTTAATGCCTTACATGTTTCTGCGATAATGGCAGATACTGTACTCTTGCCTAGGCAATAAGACATCGCAATCGTCTGCTGATGATCTCCTGTTGCAAGATACCTAATACAAAAAATTTACAAAACTAAAATCAACTTGATTATCCCATATATGTATATTTTAATAAACTCCATCATCACAGTTTTAATTGTTAATTACAATAAACCTATAAGTAACTGAATAAAATGATTGCAGGGATTTATCAGCTTCTTCAGTACATATAATATATAATTCTTAATTTCATGGTATTTAAGGATTAATATCAGAGTTAAAGAATTTGTTAAAACTTGTAATAAGGAAGTTTAAATTACTTTTTCTGAGAATGTACTTTAATTTCTCATAATACCTCAGTGTCACTGCCAGTTTTTCTTCAGGACTTATTGGTGGTCTACGGCGCAATTTGCTTCTTTTAAGATGTTTTGAAACAAATCCTAACAATTTATTGAATGTGTGAGGACTCATCCTGAACATTTTAAAAAAATATTCTGGATCCTCACATTTCAACTCCTGAACCTGAAAAAAAAGAATTATGCAACAAGCCTGAATAAAAGCACTGTATTTTGTCAGTCTCTGGTTTTTAAACATTATATTACTTACATTTTATTAGAAATTAAACACACCCCTTAACCTATGCAAAATTCACATTTTCAGCCCATTTCTCCATTCAACTAATTTAACAAACTCATATTATCTTTACTACTAGAACATAAACTTAATTAAAGCGTCTTTTAACATTAATAGTTTATTTAATTTCATAAAACAGTATTAATTGGTTATGTGCATGTATGTATGTTTAGACTCATGAGATCCATACAATTTTAAATGGGCGTTTTTAAATACCTATTTAAGTATATAGCCAAGGACTAATGCTATTATCTTCGAATAATTATGACATAATTAGGCCTATTTAGAGTTGCTACAGAATCTAGTTTGAATGTATTTCTTTTTTTTTATAAGTGATAATGATTTTAGTTATGATTATAATTATGATTTAAACGGCAGAAGCATAGAAAAAACACGCCGCTTTAAAATGAGCCGAGTACACTACGCTAAAACTTTTTAAACTGTTGACTTGAAATTACAATTCTAAAATAATTATTGGCATTAACATTGTTTTAAGAATTAAATAACTTAAATATTACTTACCAAAGTAGAGAATTCACCCAACTGTGCGCAGCGTGAAAACACAGGCCGTATCCACCACCTTCGCTTTGTCCGTTTTCTTTTTAATAAATTATAAACAGTAGCTAATACAAATAAGAAATGATGATTAGCTAATAAAAGCTCATAACATTCTGGATCCATGATTGCCGATGAATCAACACAAACTGTATCGACTGTCTATGATGTTTTCGGATGTCGATGTTAAGTCCGAGAGTGAAGGAAGCAACGCAAATAATGTGAGCGTGGAGCGGCGTTCGTAACGGAAGTTATGTGAACTGGCAGCACCATCTTGCGTCAGTGCCAACGCTCACGACGCACAACGCTCATGACGCACAATGCTGACGCAACGCACATTATGTGAACCTGCTTTTATTGTGCTAGACTCCATTACATCTGCACTATACACTGCCATTTCAGCTGCACACTGAAACGTGAGCCCCTGGAGCATATCTATTCCCAGGATTCTGTCATATGGGCGATCCGTGAATGTATGTATCATGAATATTCTCTTACCCATATGAGTGCCTGAAGGCACACGTCCAGCACGACACTTTGGTTGAGGGAAACACAAGCACCTCCAACACCATGGATCATCATGTCCGCAGAGTGCCAGGGCACATCAGGCACTTGCCGGCATACCTCTGCATCTACCATAGACATTTGCGAGCCCCTGTAACTGCACCTTGGTGATGCACAGCCTTTCCTCTATGCAGTGCATCACCAAGGGTTCACATGTGTAGGTATGCATATTATAACTATGGACTGTTACACCAGCCTGAGAGCAATTACAGGCAAAATGCCCTAGCTGCCCACAGTGGTAACAGCCATTGCCCGGGACGCTCACCCTTGGACCAGGTGCACCACCCCTAATATTTTCCAATTCAATTTTTAATTGCGCCATGGCTTTTGTTAGCTCAGTGACCGTAACCTCCAGAAGTTTAATTGCCCCTGAACAGTTACAACCAGTCAAAGAACCATTGGAACTATGGGCATTTTTCCACCCCCCTTATTGGTGCAATCACCACTACTGGCCTCTACCCCAGTTTCCACTACATTGGTCGTGCCTCTTCCCCTCCTCTCAATATCTTCTGACAAAAAAGCTTTAAACGAGGGAGGACTAGTCGCTAAAAGAATGTGATGATGGGACGCCAAACACCCACTACAGAATCTCTCCCATAACATCTCTTCATGACTAGCCTCCAATTGGGAGTGCGCACCAAGGAACTATTCCATCGCAATCTCCAGGGTGGTCCGCGACTGCAGACATGGACTCCCCTGAACGTTGGACTGTATCAAACAGTTCCTTGGCGACATCATGGATGATTGGCGCCCGTCCTGACACCTGCTCCAGATAGGTATGCAACTGAGAATTATCAGAGATATCAAATAATTTGTGCTCACCTGCCCTCCTGGTAGCAATACCCTTAAGCTTGGACCTTATCACCAGTATCTTAACTTTGAGAGTCCAATGGGCTATCTCTCCCATGTCTTCAATACTGGCAATAAATGAGCCAATGCTCATTTCAGTGTTCTCCCCAGTAAAGGATGGAACAGTGTCAGCATACCCTGCCAGCTCTGGGGGTGCCCCTAAGGGCTCCCCAGCACCAGCACCAGCACCTACAGCTCCCACTGCAATAGTCCCTGCACCCTATGCATCACCTTCTTATCCTGACATACGAATATCCTTACCCATTTACTTAAACAAAATTCTAAAAATAAAAAAATTCCCAAATTTACCACTCTCAACTGGTCAACCTCGATGATCCGGAATTTCCGATTTATCTGCGTCACATTGGGCACCAAATGTGATGTTGCTCCCTCCCACTACTATAAGGGAACCCACTAATATGCAGCCTACCGGCAAAGGGTGTTTGTCAGGGGTCGGAGCAGATAATAGAGGGTAAACAGTATAAAACAGACATTCTAATTAACACATAACATAACGCTTTTATTCTTCTGGAATCACTATTCTAATTAAACACGTAATACTTGTCTCTAATATCAAAACAGTGCACTGGTGACTTAATTAAAAGAAAGAAACAATATTTCTAAAATCTCCAAAATAATCAGTATATACATCCTTTAAGGATTCTCTGACATTATACATTTCATCTCCTAAATGTTCATATACCTAAAAACAATGACATTATCCTCACATTAACATCGGGTGACCTGTAATCACCTAAGCGTGTCTATGAGTGTGACTAAATGCGCCTTTCATAAGCACAGCATGAGCTGCATTGCCACTAGGGACCTATGTAGCAGGAGCTTAAAGTTTTGGCTTCCCAGTTAGAGCCAGCTCCCTATATCCCATTGAACTAGCGTATTCTGATGCCCTGTGGTTCCTTTAGTTACCAAACTAGAAGGGTGAACTACAGTAACCCTTCTGGGGAGACAAACTATAGGACAGACCAAAAGAACTAACTGATCTGAGAGCGGGTGTTTGTGGGAAAACTACTTGCAAGCAAAGACATCCCATGCTATACCGCACTGCTCACCCATGCTCAACTGCCTCACCCACTTGCATGCTCGGCTGGGTTCAAGCCACTGCTACAATGATTGGCCTCGCCAAACCTCTAAACAACAACATCCAAAAGTCATGTAGTATTTATAAATACTTAAAACTATATCTAAAGTAAATATAGATATACCCTGTCAACACGCAGACGTTAATCTATTTTTTTCAAGCCTCACTTTTCACTATAATTTTTCTCTGCGCTTGTCATAGTTTGGACATAAGCACACAACGCGCCCAACACTGCAAACTAGAGCAACGATATGGGAAGAGCTTGTTTGATTAACACACAGCGCACGCACTGTCCAGGCATGGAATGCTGTTCATCATTAACGGCTCTTAAGTTGAATATCAGAAGCTTAAACAATCTTACCCAGAATGTCATGACTTTGGCTGCCGTCCTTGGTTTTTTCTTGATACCACCGGATAGAAACATCAGGCTAAGGCCGATCGCAATAACGGGGCTGCCAAGGTACAGCAGCCGAACGCAGAGCACAAGTCGCCATTATAAACACAAGATGAGCATTTGCTCGTGATGCAGCAGGAAAAAAACTAAACTAATGTTAAAATAGCGTTTCATTTCCTTTTCAAATAAACATTTATCTACTGCTGATGCAGTAAATATAAAACAACATTTCAATAGTCCGACCTATTAAGGTTAATGTTCGGACAACGCCTTACTTGAAAATATAGGCAAACCAAATATATAGGCCTCAACTAATGAACTGCCACCTCTCACAATAGCATCGGAACAGCAACACCGCCATATAACAAAACAAAACTTAACATCTTATCTATACATTGTCAAAACAAAAACAAAACTTCAATAAAACAACAATGCCTTATTAAGAGACCGATATTCTCTTCTTAGATTTACTCTAAGACAACAATGCTAGCTCTTTTCGATAAAAGAAATATATTAAAATAATAAACCAAAACCAATGGCCACAAATGGACTCAATTAACCAGTCAAGCAAACGGATACAAAAAAAACAAACAATGTTAACTTAAGATTTAATTGGCAGGGCATATGTGTGGCTGTAATTACAGAACATACGCAGTTTGGCATGGACTCTACAAGCTGTTGCAATGCAGGTAAGGTAATCGCAGACCATGCATTCATCAGAAAGACCTTCAGGTCCTGCAGAGTAGATGGAAGCAGATGCCTTCGACGAATGTCTCTTTCCAAACATGTCCCAAACATTCTTGATCGGATTCAAATCCGGACTTTGTGCTGGCCATTGCAGAAGTTGCAACTCGATGTCATGTTCAGAAAACCACTACTGTACAATTCTTGCTTGATGGACAGTAGTATTGTCGTCCATGAAGAACCCATCACCATTTGGGTACAAATGCACCATTGCAGGATGGACTTGATCTGCAACAATGTTCAGGTTGTTTTTGGCTTTCACCCGACTGTCAGGAAAGATCAAGGGACCCTTGCCATATCATCAAAATATGGCCCATTCCATGACACATCCTCCTGCAGCTTGAACTGTGTTCACAACATTTGAGGGGTCCATCGCTTCATGGGGCTGCTGTCAAATCCTCTGCTGGCCATCGGTGCAAAACAATATGGTACATGACTCGTCCGACCACATCACCTTTTTCCGGTTTGTTCTGACACCGGGGGCTTCCTCACTGGCATGCGATTTCCCATCCCTATTCGCTTCAACTCTCGGCGCATTCTTCTGGAAGAGATTGGTTGCGATAATCCTTCATTGAAGTCTGCCGTCAGTTACTCCACAGTAGACTTTCGGTTTTGCCGCACAATCCGTCTCAGACGATGACGGTCCCTGTCTGTGTTGATTGTTTTTGATCCACAATTCTGCCATTTCAACAACTCTTGTGGATTCCGTTTCCACGCATTGAACACCTCGGAGACCTGACCTTTTGAGATACCGGTCAGTTGTACTGTCCTGGAAATCGTAGCTCCAGGTAGACGGGCTCCCACAATAACTCCTTTTTGGAACTCAGACAGGACTGCTGTTTGCCCCATTTTGCTCAACTTGAGCAGCTGCAGCTTGTTCCTACCCTGTATATGCAGCTTGGAATGAGCATGTACCTCACATGATTGCATTCATTTGCATATCACAATCGTTTCTGACCTGTGACCCCGCTTTACATATCAGTACAGTAATTCATCACAGTAATTCATTGGCCTGTGTGTGTATAATGAAACTAAGACCTTGATCTAGGGAATCAGTAGCTTGGAGGTATAATTTTATGGGGATCCATAATACATTGATTGGGTTATTTGACAATAAAGTCAATGTTGCCTCGATCGCATCAGCATGATGACTTTCATTACCATGACCTTGATATTGACTTTCACTGTTTACCTTTTTTTGGCATTGAGCAATTTTATGGACTGGAATCCCGCAAAAATGACATTTGATTGGCTTCTGTCTGTCTTTATGAATCTTGGAGTCGCATCATCCAGACCTTTGGGCTTCAGGCCGGAAGGGAGAATGTTTGATGAGTAAGGCACTTGAATTGCTGATGATGGACTTGTGTCTCCTGGAATTGTTATCTTCGATAATCGTTATTCGAAGTGATTCAGTGGTAGGAAGTATGGTATGAGTCTCTATTGCACATCTGAAGTTTTCGAAGGAGTCAGGCAGACTGTATAAAAGCATGATGGTCAGGAGGTCACCCATAATGTCTACGTCCATAGATTGCACTGAAAAACTTAGAGAGATGATCATGGATATCATCAGCTTCTTGCATCTTTTGCAGAGCGAGTTGCTTCAGCAAAGTTGCCTTGTAATGGGGCCTTTGGAGGTGGTATGTGGTCACCAGCTTGTCACAAATTTCCTTCTAGGTGTCGCAATCCCGAATTTGATTTAATTCAGAAGGACTAATGCTTAACATTAAACCAGATTTAACTTTTCAGTCCTGCTTGATCCAATCATCAAGAGCTGTCTGAGTCGTCCATTCAATCGCTCCTTCAATTATTTATGTCTTCATTTTCTTGCCACAAACATAATCCCACATTTCGTTTTTGATGTGGACAGCCTGAACTTGCATCCTCCACATATCATAAATATCCTTCAAGAGAGTTTCGAAACGGGTTGCATTAAACATACTCACCATGTCGAAAGAAATCCAGTAGATAATTTTAAATCAATTAATTAAGTGAAATGTGCATTAGAATTTATCGCTTGATCGTCATCTATTTGCACATTTAACCTCAATTCGTTGGAGCTGAAATATATTACATGTAGAAAAGGCAGTCAAATTAAATTCCAACTTCTTCTCAGTTGTTATGGTTGAACATCCTACTTTTTGCACCTGTTGGATTTTAAAAGGTGAAGGATTGAATAACCTGTTGGATTATGAAAGGTGCAGGACAATAAGAAATGAAACACTAAAACAGTCGTTTAGCAGTAACAATTATATTGTCCATTATACAAAGACAGTTGTCTAGGTTTACATCTATATAAAAAGGGCTAAGTAACAAGCAATGGCGATGAATGTTTGGTTCGCTCGGGTGGCACAAGAATTAAGAGCCTTGCCAAATGCAAACAATGTCGTGTCTAGGCAACCATCCTTGAATACAAGGCCATCTGATCAACAATCAGAAATAGCGGTCAATACTATTTCCATCCAATATACCCCTGACAGTACTAATTTGTTTAGGTTAAGTTGTATTTTGGTAACTTAAAATTACAATATTTTGATATGGTTATGCATGTCGCACTAATTAATCGAAAATAATTAAAATTGCATTTGGAGTGATGTGTCTACATATTTCAGAAGTTGACTTTTCCTCTTATGAAGTTGCTTTTCATTATTTCTACACTCTAGCTCAACTTATATGATGCAATTACTTATCAATGGGTTTCATCTGTCCCAAACTCGTGAATTCCCTAATGGTGGCATTCATGGTAATAGAAGTCATGGACCTCTGTAGTAGGCTTTATCTGTGGCTATTCCATTACTGTAGATATAGATTTTTCATGATGGTGGTTTCATGGTATTTTTCATGATTTTTCACTGTCTAGCAGCCTATTTCACAATGGTTTGTAAATAGTTTGTTTCATTTGAACTTTTTCTGTGATAACTTATAATTTTTTGAAAACTACAGATACAAAGCAGCTTAAAAACCAATTTTAGTATGTTGCAAAAAAATATGTAAACCTGTATGAATGTGTCATAATGATTCATATATATGTATTTCTCTTTATTCAGTTTCATCAAACTAGATAACGATAATCATCAAATCAGACTTTTTTTATTGCATTTCATTCATTTACAAAAATTCTTTGCATAAGTTGTTGATTGCATAATGATTAGTTTGGTTGGTTTGTTTGGTTTATTTGGTATTAATGTCCTTTTCAACTACTATGACCATTTCAGGACGGTGTTATAGGGGACACAAATCTTGCTTCGCAAGGGTTCTTTAACGTGTAGCTGGCAAACGACTACACAGGACCAACGGCTTGACTTCCCTTCCGAAGGAGGTGCGTGATCTCAGGATTTTCCCCTTGAAATAATCCTTGGCGTCCTCAGCCGGGGTCAAACCCACGTCCTTGGGCATCAGAGGCGATCATGCAACCACTGAACCACCGAGGCCAAAGATTGCATAATGAAGCAAAACCAAATCTGCTTTTCATTCAGTAACATAACTCATTTGCTTTATGTGTATTTTAATAATTCATTTTTCTAGAAGCCATAAATGAAAGATATACAAAAGGGTGACATTCCATGTCAGTAGAAATTGAAATTACTGCATGCAATTGAGCATGCGTCCATTCCAAGAGGATTACTAGAGAGCAGGCATGAGAGGTGCCCTGGTACGGTTGTTTGTGTTTTTTTCCTTTTTATTTATGGTATTAATTTATAAATGTCACTTATTTATGGTATTAATTGAATCGGTCATTTCAAAAACCTTATAAGGCACTCAATTACAATTTTTCAGGAATCAATAAAAACTGTTTCACGCACAAACAAATGAGTTTTAAAGAACTTTTTTATGCTTAATTTAGTATTTGAGTGGTAAAAAATTTAAATAGTGAATAACCTTCACAGTTTATTAATAAAAATATTGAAAAAATCCTGAAAAACTGTTCTTGACTTACGTTGTTTTAGCAAGAAATAAGGTTAGTGATATATAATTTAATCAAAACAATCGTAGAAATCATATTTTTTATCGCTTATTATTGAAAATTACACTTAAAAATGACCTTATTAACATTTTACATGTATTAATTTGTCATTTTTTAATATCTTTAAGGTACATAGTCATATTCTCCATCATTCTCATCTGGATTATCTTCAACATTTGCAGTTGGCCAGCTAAAAATGTTGTTATAAAATGGCATATGCTCTTCCAGAATGCTATCCTGAACTTGCTTTAAAACGTCTAATTTTTTTTATTGATGGGCACTTTTAAATCATAAGCCTTGGCTGATGGAAGCGAAACAGAAGTTGTAAGTTTTTTTATTAATAAGAATGAATGTTTAATCAATCCATCAATATATTCCTCGGCTATGATAGTACCTTTTCTATCTGAATCATACTGAAAACTCATGTATGTCGAAGGTGCAATGATTTTTTCTGTTCTTTTGGAACTTTTTACCCATAAGATTCAGTTGACAAACATGTTTTTTTGTACAAATTTGGCGACCATTTCAGTTTTTAGCTCTATGACCAGGCCCGCCGCCAGAAATGTTTGGGCCCCTGACAACTGGGTACGTATGGGCTCCTCTGGGCTCTGCCTCATGCCTGATGCCTTTTCAAGTGTGGCTGACGAGGCCCCCACTTCCGTTGGGGCCCCGGACTAGAGTCCCGTTTGCCCCCCCCCTGGCGGCGGCCCTGCTATGACTGTAAATGTTGAGCTGGAGTTCGAAACCAAATCAATGTATTCTCCTGGGACATAGATACGATCATGCTTTCGAACATTGTTTTTTATGACTCCAAAATCACGGTCATTTGGTAAAAACGAATGACCACGTATGGGAAAATACTGATAAACTTTTTCAACTCTTTTAGAGTCAGTCAAAGCCAACATAAATCTCAACAATGTATTATTTTTATTTTGACCGGGGCAGCCGTCGGAAAATAGAAACGTCAAACTCAGTCATAAAACTACTCCCGCCATCTAGTAGTGCATGCAAAAACCTCTTAAGTCACTGAATAATGTTGTTTATGCAATGAACGTCTTTCACACGGTATTATTTGAAGAGGAAGGAATGTATTGACTTACGTGCTTTTTACCCATAATACGCAGTTCCCTTTAAGGAACTATTTTCAGCAAAAAAAGCATGTTGGAAAAAAATGTGACTTAAGAGGTTTTTGAAATGACCGATTCAATTTAGGCAGTAATGCCTGATTGCATTGTTTCTTGGTTGGAGCCAAGGGAGATAGTTTACCTCGCCCGAGCACTTTGTTGAGTGCTCGGCGGCACGTATTGCACTGTTGCTTTTGTTAAAATTTCTTTTCGACTGTTGAAAAATGTAAAAAAAAAAGCGTTTAAAATTTTTATTTTGTGTATTCTTGTGTGGATATTCATTTGATAGCTTTCGTTCTTACCGGGTGGATTAAAGAAGCACAGCTGCGTAGTCTTACATGCCCGCTAACCCTAATCAGGAAGCAGCTGCCGAGTATTCACGTTAGGAGTTGGGCTGAAAATTTAAGTTACTTAAAACGCAAGCATTGCCCTTGACTTCTACTTAAGAACGATTGTGTAATGTTTAATGTTGTTGCCAATTAGCTTGTTTTAGAATGTTAAAAAATTTTCTTTATTTGTAATTCATATCCCGTAAATGGAATGTATGGACTGGCGCTTACTGTGATTCAAAGGGAGTGAAGCATCATCGAGGAATGTGATGACGGTCGCCATCATAACTGATGGACCTCTCATATCTCAAGGAAATTGTCTGATGAATGTAAATAATATTGCCTTGAATGCCGAGAAATGCGTCTTGATGAGTGTGTTGTAGTTTTCTGTGTGGAACCATAAAGCCAAGAAGCTCACATTCATCGGTGAAAGACGATTCGTTTTGCAACTGCCATGTGTAGAGAAAAGGATGCCCAGTTTTCAGTCGTGCATATTGGCTGTTACCCTGAATGTTCGATGTGGTGCCACCTGTCATGGTGTCGATGAACAATGGAGCTTTCCTTGGTATTAAACTCACAAGTCTTGTGGTGTGTGATGAAGCAATAGGTCCCCTGATGTATGTGGCAGACCCATAACTATGAGATGTTGAGCACATGACCATGTTGTAAATGCTAGTTAGTTTTGTGGGATTCCTGGATATTCGTTTTTGTAGTTATTGTTGCAAACGGAGCCTGTTGCTATTGCATGGCTCACTGTTGACACCTGAGAATCGGGTTGCCTAGGAGTGAGACCAGGGGAGGGTTCAGTTGTCCTCCCTGCTGTTGAGCTAACAAAGGAACCACGCAACGTGCACGTGGTGTCACCTTGTAACATGGTTATTCAAGAATCGCCTGCATGTTTGTCCCCCACCTAACAGAGTAAGGGCGTTTTGTGCAGCCATATGTGGATTGATACTCATGCAGTCACTAGAGTCTGAGAGTGGTCATACTTGAACATGATATTATGTATGTTGGTTCTTTGCATTTGCAACCACTTCTGTCATTGGTCAGCCTATGAAGGACCAGACTGTAACACTTAGTAAGCTCTTGGGCTCAGTGCATAATAACTATCTGCTTTGTATAATTTTATTGTTTTAATAATTAAAGTTTTTGTGTTTATTCCCTCACCAAGTGTGAGGTGTCAGTTCACTTCCCAAGCTTCCAACCTTGCCGCACCACCCTCGTTTAGCAGGCAAGTCTCAGAGACTGCCACAAAAGTATTACAATTTTTTTTATAATTGCCTTAAAAAATGTTATACATATTATAACAATTTTTTTTAAACAACTACAACTCTAACTAAATAGAAAGTAATCAAAATGAATGTAAAAATTAAAAAGTCAAGTCAGATATCATTCAAAGTTAAAAACATTTGACTTTTAAAATTGTGAATTAAAAGCAAAAGTCTTCTTCCTTATCATCATCGTCTGAAGAGGAAAGAACATAGTTTTCTTGATGCAATTTAAAAATAACATTATTTATATCTTGTATCAAACTCTAAAGAGTTGTTTCTTCAAAATCAATTCTTGTTCACAATCAGGTTTGGAGAACTTGATTTACCATCTGTTGTTAGCATCTTCAAATTCTTCAACAATAGACACATCATTAATAGAAAAAGATTCTGAAATTTCAGATTTCATTGCTGAAATAATCACTTTGTTCCTCTCTATAAAGTGTGTCCGGGCAAGATCATCAAAAGAAAGACCTCCCTGTTTAGAAGGATAAGATCTGTTTCTGATATTTTATAAATTTTCTCAAATGAACATACACATTATTATTGAAAGTGTTCACTGAAGAAAAAATGTCTCATCCCAATTGTTGAACAAAAGGTTCTGTGATCTGAATAAATAGAATGAAGTAAAATAAATAAACTCTAATTTTACCTATATATCTAGCATATAAAAATTATGATAATTCTTGATAACAAAAATTTACTAACCTGTTAAGTCATGATTAAAGAAAAAGCAAAAGTGAAATGTTTTTGTGTGGTTCGCAAACTTTCAAATATGAAAAGTTCATGTCTTCTTTGAATATTGAAAATATATATGCTCATCAAAAAAATTACTTTGAGAGTTGGAGTTAACGAATATGTCATCACATTTTTGAGCAAGTGAAATATACTGTTTAAAAATTTCTTTCAAACAAGAACGAACAAGATAGATCAAGAACAAACAAGTTTACCTATGAAATTAAGTTTACCTTGAAATAAAGTGAAATAAGAAAGAGGTTTATTCAAACAAGAATGAACAAGTGTATTAAATAAAAAGAAATTATAAAAGAAATAAAAAATAAAGTTTTATGAATGAATCAAGTTACTAGAAAAATTTATGTCTGGGACATCTACACTTTTGTTGCATCAAAAATGGGAAAAAATACAGTATAACGATCTTTGGCAGAAGTTAATTTCATATTACAGTAGCTGTTGACGACGAGAAATTCGAATAAAAAGTGAATTAATGAACTGGAAGTGTCAATGCAATGTAATTAATGTAAAATACACGATAAATTCGTGTGAATATCATCAGCAAAGAAGGGAACTTCGTCGAGGCAGTTTGGAATTTTATAGGCCTACATTTCTCACTCACACATCGACCAAAAAAAAAACGAAAAAAAAAAACAAAAAACACAGAACTGAACATTTCTTAATGAAACATCAAGTAAACTTTATTCAGTTTTAACATTTTTCATAACTTGACTGCATAAGCTTTCTTGTAGGCTTTGGTTCGAGGCAGTTTTGAAGTAGGCCTATTTGGAAGTAGCGATCTTTGGGTGGAGTTATTTTTGTATTAAATGTTGGCGACGAGGAATTCAAATGAAAAATGAATTAATTCATTGTATAATGAACTGGACACTGTATAAGCAATATAATTAATGTATATCATACAGTAATTTCATCAGGATAAAATCCCCTCCGGACAAAACCTCCTCCAGCAGCAGTCGTCGTTAGAGGGCTGATATTTATCCTCTTGTATAATACGACCCAGCAAATTTAGGTGCTTTTTAGGCCAAAAAAATTCGCATTATAGTAGAAGACTTATGGTAAGTCAAACCCATGCACATTTCTGAATCTGTCTTCATTGTGATAATCTCCATTTCTGTATTTTTTTGAATAAAAATTTAATGATGAAAAACAATATGGAAAAAAAAACAGAACAACAGCCCAACAGACTTTTTCATTAATTTTAACTTACCATTTATTACATTTGCTTATAATCTACTATATCGTGTGAAAAGCATTATCAATGGACTGAAAAAAATGTGGAAAATCCATCATCATTACAAAATCGATGATCATTGTGTGTATCACCATTAAAATATCAGAAAGAAGATATTAGCATACACACATTTTGGACTCTATCTTGAATGTTCGCACATAACATCATCTTCAGGCTGCCATTTAATATACAAACGCAATAAAATTGACAGGAGACAATATCTTCAACACCTGTAAAAGAGAAACCAGCTCTAGCTAGTATTCTCGTGTCTAAGAATTCCAATTTCCAATGTTTGAAAGAAGACAGATGACAATTGTATCCAGCAAAAAAGGCGGGTGACGTGGAATCCAGGCAGGAATAACTTCATTCATTTCTAAAAGAAAAAAAAGACATTTTGTTTTTCAAATTCATTAAACGAATAATCATAAATTATTTAATATTATAAAATTATTACTTTCAAACTTCCTCCTGTGCAGAATACAGCTAGCTCTGCTACAGAGCATGGGGTAAAAAGACATGTGCATTTCATTAGCATTCAACACCTTTTCTTAATTTTATATTGAAATTAAATTCTTATAGCATCCTTAAACTGCCTATACATAGAGAAATAACATCAACAACAAATGTTCTCTGTATCTGATGAAATTAGCAGACAACAAACGGATCGAAGTGTCACATCATACTACATTATCACTTTCGAATCTGGGGAGGAGGTACCATTGCCACCACACCCAGTCCAAAAGTTTAAAAAAAAAACCTAAGGGAAAAATATTAAATTTATCTCAGAAAATAGACAAGAATTAAATTTTTTTGCGAATGGAGGGCATTGCAAAATGTTTGACATCCAGTTACATGTCCAAATCAAAACCAAACCCAGAAGTTGAGTGACTCAGTCTTGGAAAACATCACTTTTGGTCACGTGACCAGAAATGACATCACAAATTGCACCAACATGTAATGAAGGGGTATTGTGAAATCTTTGGAGGCAGGATCGATGTTCATGATGAACACAAGAGCGGTAGGCCATTTGAATATATCACCTTTGAAAGGCTATATTTACCAAACTACACAACTAGGATTTAATCAATGCATCTTTCTGAAGGATATATCTGAAGTTTACATTAGTTATGCCCATTTACAGGCATTCAATTACAAATGGGGAATTTCTAGTCATTAACTATAAAATGTTTTGTTATCAATATATTTAAATGTTTCAAAAAATATTATTGTATAAATTAGAAAGTATTATCACGAAAAGCTCGAACAATCTACAATTAAGAACTTGCACTAACTGTAATTTGTAAGATTTCATTATCAACTGCTCTCTCAACACTTTCCACAACATCATAAGTGGCATTTGAGTTCCCATCTGGCTCGGCAAGTGAACGTTTGCTGAATGCATTGGACATTCTTTTTCGACACTCGTGGCCTTCCAGGATTTTTGCCTTTGCAATGGCATCCTTTCTCGTTCAATTTGTTGCTGGTTCCCTATTTGTGTTCGGGACAAAACCTTCACTGAAATATATGAGGTGTGATATACTCTTTACACCTCTGAACTTTCAGGATGATTCATCAAGTATTTTTCTAGATATTCAATTAAATGTCTAAAATTGAAAGTGTGTGATTATTTTTGGATAGATAGTGTATCAGCTTAAGGAGAAGTAGTTGATACTGGTGTCCGATCCAAAAATAAAAATTTAGAGAAATCTTCTTATTGTTTTGTTGATCTTTGAGAGCAACTGAAATTCAACTCATTCTATCAGCAATATCTTTCTGGATTTTCACGATATTTGCTTGGTCTTTTTATGAAAGTAGCTCTATACATTTTGCTAATAAATTATTGAAAAAACATTTGTTATTTGGGTTGTTATAATGGGGAGATGAGGTTGTGGAAGTTGCAGATAGTAGGGTTTCTAGGAATTTTTTTAGCTGGGGGGGTGTTGTTGAGGTTAGATTGGAGAATGGTTGTACTGGGGGGAGAGTTTCCAAGGATTAGGTTGTTTACTGTTTTGCATTTGGATCTGTTGTTGGGGAATCATTAAAAACTTGGTTAAGGTAGGCAGTCTTCACTTGGTTTATCACCTTGCAAACGTAGTTGGAGTAGAATTGAAATGTAGAGTTGGATATGGGATTTCGGGAGTGCCTGAACTTGCGATATAGTGAATTTTTGTGATTGATAAGGGAGAGAATGGAGTTACTGATCCAGGGTTTAGAAATGTTATTTTTGGGTTTGGTTGTATTTATAGGGCATAAGGGGAAATATTTTTATACCATAATTCATATGACCTATGAAGGAGTAAAATAGTATGTTAACATCAGTGTTGAGGTTGAGAAAAGTTGGCCAATCGATTAGTTCAAGGTAGGAATTAAAGATGTGGTTTCTTTTGGGAGTAATTATCAAGGAGGGTTGGGGAAAAGGGATTGAGTATGAGGGAGTGGAGAATGCTTGGAAAGTGAAAATGGGAAGGTGATCCGATATGTGGCAGTCAATTGATCCACTAAAGATATTGTCTTGGGTTGAGGTGAAATATTGGTCGATAACAAAAAAGAATTTAAAAGAGTTAGAGAAAGCGTTGGGGAGGAAATTAGGGGTGATAGTCCTATCCTTGATGTTAGGTCAGTTATGGTCAGTGTTAGCATCGCTAGATAATAAATCTAGTTTGCTAAGCTATATCAACGAAATTCTAGCTAATTACCGCTACCGCTAAAGCTAGATAGACGAAAATCTAGCTAAATATCGCTACCGCAATGTCGACAAAATATCACTATCGCTATCGCTACCGCTAAAAAAATAGCCAGCCATTGCTACCCTTAGTTGTGTGGGTAAAACAACTTTTTAAAAATTATATACCTCTTTCTCATATTATGTCAAATTATATGATACAGTTTAAGAAAACACATATTCATATAACAGAACCTTTTTTTTCATTCTGTAGCAAATCTGCAATAGTAAGATTAAAAGGAAATATAAGTCATAATGATCGACAGTACAATACATAAAAACTTGCATAAAATATCTTATGTGCTTACCCAATCCTTTTGCTAAATATTTCATTACTTTCAAATATTCGTCCAAAAAATCCCAGTCTCTTTTTGGAAACTGTGGTATTTTCAGTGTTCCACACAACTTCACTATATCAGAATCACAAATCAACCTAATTTTCTGAATGGCATCGAAATAAGAGTTCCATCTTCTAACACATGGAACAATTAAAGAAATTTTGGCAAATTCATGAACAGTGTCTGCAGCTTTCACATTCCTGGAATACTTGTTCCATAATGATGAACACTTGGAAAACGCAACCGATAAAACATTTTTGTAGACAGAATTTTCTTTAAGCGCATTTTCGCTGTCTTTGGTTGTCACAAGGTTCAATATATGTGCCGCACATCGAAAGTGAGGCGGTAATGTGTCACTCAAATTCATCATCATTCCTGCCAAACTCACCATTCGTCAGAGTTTCAGAGAGACTTTCATCAGAGAATCTTTTTTTCATATTTTAGCGAATTTTCAGCGAAATATAAGCGAAATATCACTTGGATTTAAAAAAAAAGCTAGCGACGCTATAAATGTGCTACTTGGGAAATAATCGCACTTTGAAATCGCTACAAGAGCGATAGTGACGCTAACAGTAGCGCGATTTTTAGTGGTAGCGGTGCCAACACTGGTTGTGGTATTTATATTTTGTAGGGTTATCCAGGTCAAAGTCTCCTGTAATTATAATTTTTTGTTGGAAGAAATTAAATCTAACAGTATAGAGGAGAGATATAAGAAGAAGTTGGGAGGAAAAGATCTAACAGAACTTAAATCCTTAAGAGGACCCAAGAGGAGGGCGATAAAGTGAAATAAAATAAAATTTGTTGTTGATTAGGAGAGTTGAGATTTCGAAATCTGGGGTGCAAATAGAATAAGCAGGTATGGATTTGTAATGTATTACGTGACAATGTAGGGGACCAGTCCTCCTCCTCTTTTAGAGGGATGGTGAAGAGCTTCAAAAGTGTAATTGGAGAGGGGTGGAATATATAGTGAAGAATTGGACCATGTCTCAGTTAGTGCTATGAGTTGGGGCAGATACTGTAGGATATCTAGTGTGATAAAGAGAGAACTGGTGTTAGCTCGTATACTACATATATTTAAAATGTAGATAAATAGTGGGGGAGAGGTAGAGTTGATTATGTTCAACATGTGTTTGTTTAAATTCTTAGTTGATTGGTTGGTTGGTTTGGTTTGTTTGGTATTAATGTCCTTTTCAACTGCTATGGTCATTGCAGGCGGGCGTAATAGGGGCCGCAAATTTTGCCTCGCAAGGATTCTTTTGTGACAGAATGTCAGTTTGTTTTGGAAACGATCTCCTCATCTTGAAAGAATGTGACAAAATCAATAAGAAAGGAACAATACCGGTAGTGTTTCATGAACAAATTAGTGGGAAAACTTTATTCACTTGATAAACCCTTTCAGTGTAAAGTTAACAGCAGCAGTTTTTCTTTCCTTCTATGGAGCGATCATCGTTAGGCCTCTCAACTGCACATCGACTTCTTCAAATGAGACGTTTTTAAATTTTCCGCCAGAGGGCCTGATGAAGAGCGGACCGCATAGAGATTGCTATCTATCATCCAATCTTGTATTGCACGAGAATCAGTCTCTGAATCCTACCGGCATGCTTTTCGACCAGTGAAAAAACATATAAATTATGACAATCGACAATTTTGATTATTTTGGCCTTGGTGATTGACAACAGAGCATGAATCACTGCTCCACTGACTTCATGATTCGATAGCATGACCGACTAGGGATATTATCAGAAGAACTTGTAAGTTGATTAGTGTTAAGACTCCTAAAACAAAATATGTATTTGACATTGGGATAACTCAATTTCAAACTCTGAAATTAACTTATGGGAACTTATTAAAAACTTAGATTTTTTTGAACTGTCCTTCGAAGACTTAGGGTTAAAGTGTTCCTCCCTTCAAAAGGAACACATGACGCTTTCTGCGTCTTGGAACTAATTAGTACAAAGTTAGAACTCGTTCATTATAATCCATTTTAATAAAATGTAAATAACTCGATAAATATTATTTCTTTATGTTTAAATAAAAAGAATAAAAAGAATTCTATGTACCTCTTTTACCTGATAAAAGATCGATGTTATTTTTCTACTTTATGCAATTTTTTTTACCTCTAAATAAAATACTATATGTTCTTTACTTTTTGAACCTTATTTTCACATCCAATATTTACCAATCCTAACACACTTTAAAGTGCGGCTGGCAAACGACTACATGGGACCAACGGCTTTACTTCCTTTTCGAAGGAAGTGCGTGATCCTAGGATTTCCCCCTGAAAAAAACCTCGATGTCCTCGGCCGGGGTCGAACCCGCATCCTCGGGCGTCAGAGGCGATCATGCAACCACTGATCCGCTGAGGCTGATAAATTCTTAGTTGGAATTGGGGGGATTGGTGTCCACATTGGGTTAATGAAATCTTTACTTAGGATTAACTAATGTAGTGTAATGTACAGGGTGAGTCAAAAGTCGCAGTACACCCTGTTTTTTCGAAAACCTTGCAGGAATTGGGAAATCTGAATATTCCAGTAAGGTATGGGTCAGGTGGTCTATCTTTTACGGTATGTACCGAACATGGCCGCCATCTTGAAATCGGCCATCTTGAATCTAAGTCAATTTTTTTAAATGGAAAAGGGGTCCTGTGATATGTAATAACATCAGCATTTTCTGACAATTTCATTCCTGTAAATAGATTTGAAGTAGCAGCTATGTTTCAAAAGTTACAACACATTTTGTTTGGAATTACAGGCTGGACTGTTCTCCAGTACCCCTGTACATACCGTAAAAGATAGACCACCATACCTTACTGGAATATTCAGATTTCCCAATTCTTGCAAGGTTTTTGAAAAAATAGGATGTACTGCAAGTTTTGACTCACCCTGCAGAACATCAACTGAATGGTAAGAGTAATAGAAAAGATGATAATTAAATCTGTTACAGTGAAAAGGTAAATTTTAAATAACTAAGCACAAAGTAATTGTCAAAATGAGTTACAAGTCGTTGATGCTGTGAATATTGTATATTTTCCCATTGGAGTCTTTGGACAGTGTCTTGCCGTTGGATGACCATACATACAGTGGACCTAGTTTGATTTTCGCAGCTAATAAGAGATGGTAGCGACAAGGGGTTAAGTCATCAGCAATGTAGATTGGAAAGTTGGAGATTAAGTCCTCGAAGCTTATGGGATTTTTTATTACAAGATCCTTAAGTTGTGAAGAAGCGAATTAAAGGAGAATCAGCCTGATTTTGGATTGAGATCGCAGCCGATAAGGTGGGCCATAAGGATAGGTTTCTATTGATGAAGATCACATGTATAAATAAAACTGCTTTCTTTAAGTTTGCCTTACAAATTTAGTTTGGACTAAGAAGTATTTCATGAAATGGTCTTCTTAGATATAAATTTGATGTGTGTGGTTTATAGGTAATTTGGGGTGGGGAATTCATTGTTGCACTCAAATTTGACTTTGACCCCCAAATTTATGACATCCATTTGCTAATTGGAAAACTACTAAAGATAGAGAAAAACTTTCGATTGCTACTCTGTAGAGAAACAGCACATTTGTCTAAAAACAATTTTTAACCCACTCTTCCCTTTGAAAGATTATGAGAAAATTGGCAAGTCAGGTTAGATGTGCCAGGTTGGCTGAGGTGTGCTTCACTGCAATTCAAATATGTTAGAAACCTCAGCCAACCTGGCCAGCCTACCCTGATCTTGAGTGACTCTTTCTCGCCCATTTTCTCAACATCTTTCAAAGAGAAGGGTGTGATAAAAATTGTCTTTAGAATAATGTGGTGTTGCTCTACAGGGTAGTAATTGAAAATTTTTCTCAATCTTGAATAGTTTTCGAGTTAGCAAATGGATGACCTGAAATTTAGAGGTCAAAGTATAATTTGAGTGTGGCAATGAATTCCCCCCCCCCCTATTACCTATAAACCACACTCATCAGATCTTGCCTACCTGGCCGCTTTGAGATATCTGCCATATTACCAGACCTTTTGGACACCCTGTATAGCAAAACGTGGGTTTCTTCAAGGAAGAAAGTGTGGAATTAATTTTCTAATTTGGTAGGAAGTTCTGACTGTGGCGTCATTTGTTGTAGATGGTGGGAAACGCTCATAATATCGTTGAATTGAAACGGTTGCATCGAATCTTCTGTCTAAATGGAAGGGTGAATAGAACAAGTTACAATTTCATTGTAAATAGCTGATATCTCAACTGTCCTGCTTGTGGAATGCTTGGTACGTTCGACAATGAGATCTTTTGATACATTAATTTTGCCATCCATAGTCACCTTGATCGCTATTATGATCGACTGGGGAATTGACTGGCTTCAGTTGGTCAAGTGGCTCCACTTCACTGTTAGTGTCAGGTTGAGGGGATTAATCCCTATGAGCACATGACAATGGGGGCTTTGTGTTTCTCTTCTTCTGCATAGTAATTATTGGCAGAAGTTAGGATGCCAAGTTCTTGGTCTGGAACGATTTCCATCTGAATCTATATTGCCCCAAGCAACATTTAACCAGCCAATATGAACCACCTGCAATTCCTTTTTGCTGGTACTTTGAATTTTTTAATTAACAGAGCTGATCTAGTAGGTAATGTGGTAGGGACCTCCATGTTTATGCCCTTGATCTTATCCTTTCCCTTCAACAGTAAGAGTACTTTCATCCTATTTAGAAACTTTTCAGCTTTCTACTCTGATTACGGTTATTTATTTTATCACGCCTGCATGAGTCACTTTCATCATTAGTAAAACTACAGGCAATTCACATTCTAGCAACCAATTCAGTTTTATAGTTGGGTCCGTTTCATTTTCTTCCTAACCTTCCGTAAGGATCAAACCTGTGAAGCAGGTAGGCCAGTCTATATCTGGTATTAGTGTTGTATGTCGTTAGGATTTTAAACAGTCTGTCATTTAAAAATTGCTCCCAAATGTTACTTTTGACACCACATAATCGTCTTAAAGTCTCGAGAATATATTGGTTCATCTTATTGACCTGATCGTTAAAGTTTGGGCCGTTAGGTGATTGTGTAAGTACGCACTAACTTGAATCACTCGGTACGTTATTCATTATTTCGGAGATGAAATGGGTACCTCTGTCGGAGATGAGCTCCTGTGGGATGCCATACAGGCAAATGATATTCTTGACAAAGGCTTTGGCCACAGTTGTAGCATGTTGGCTTGTCATCGGAATACCTTCCAGGTAACATGCTATCACATCAATACATACCAGCAGGTACTTGTCCCCTCTGCTGGTTTCAGACGTAGGCCTAATGATACTGAGAGCTACCTTTTCAAATGAGAGCTACCAGCAGGTAGTAAAGTAAAAGATTGCCTCCATTGAGGAATTAGATGAATAGTAGCTCTGACTTTAGTTCATGACGTCAATGCTAGGCCCTTGTAATGTGCACACTGTTTGTTTCTATGCCTACACAGTGTTGTACAGTTGCTGTTTGCAACAATAGTTTAAAAATAATTAAAAAAGATACAAGTAAAGTACAGATCATGTATCATAGCTTTTCCAAAGACAAGTCCTTGCAAATGCAGTAGATTTAAAAATGTAGAAGGGATGAAAAATGGAACTCTTGTACATGTACCTCATTGAGAGTTTTGAAATTTTCATGCCTCTCATGAACTCATGCTGCTCTGTTCGTGGCAAATTCAACAATGAAAAAAATAACTATTACGCGAAATCACTCTTCCGGTGTTTGTTGAAGTAAATGTAAATGTGCAAGTGAGAGCACTTTATAATCAGAAATTCATAATAACTCATCGTTTGAATCGAGATTGCTTAGAAAATTTTTTAGTTAGATCCGTGCTCGTGGGCAATAGAATGACCATCCTACACCCTTCCAGGCTGTTCTCAGGAGAAGATTTATCATTTTAGGAAAAAAATTCTGGAACGTTAACAAAACATTTGAACACCTCTGAGTTACGAATGAAGATTTTTGTTGGTTCCAACCACGTTTAAAAAACTGAACCATGTAAAAAATGTAAAATATTGAATTGAGATGGAATGAAATGCAATCAACTGATATGCTTGAAATGGCTCATGAAAGAGAGGGAGAGAGAAAGTTTGTTACCCAATATGCTTCTCCGTATTTCTGCTTCTTCTTCAGGGTGAGTTCTTTGTTGTCGTTGCATTAGATTCTGTTCTTTCTGGTCGACATCGTCATGTTTCTTTTCGTAAAGATATTCCTGTAAGGTGTCGAGATAATATTCTAGTTTTTGATGCGTGTTCATATTATGAGAATTTAAAATATCAGTCATTTTTTATCCAAACATTTTTCTCTCTCTGTTGTCTTCGTTTCATCGCGATCGCCATGCGATTGTGGGGTGAGAGTCTTTGTAGTCGTAGTAGTAGTAGTAGATGTTGAAAAATGATTGATTAATCTTTGATATTCATGTGAAGGTAATAATACGTATTTCTGCATGTTTTTAACATATTAATTTATTTAATATCAGTCCTGCAACGCTGCCTAATAGCAAAGGTAATAAGAATCCGCCACAACGTTGAACCAGATAGTATTTTTTAGATCTTAATGAAATTTTTTTATGTGCTAGGCCTTTTATCTTCCTCAAATGCATTCTTATTTGCGGTGTCCATGTGACTCTGTGATGTACGATGTTATGGCAAATTTCACAGAGAGATTTGACTTGATTTAACGATGCATGCTGGATTAATTATTTCCGCTGTTTAGGGCTAGCGTTTTTAGCGCCCGGAGGATATGGCGGTGTATTTGAATTAACGGAATCATGGCTGTTTACTACCAATGACAGCTTGTTGAAAAATGAATGGCAATGCATTTTAAACACGCGTTTCATTTGCATAAATGGTAATTGGTTTTTCATGCGGGAAAATTTTACTCCGTAGTCTAATTATGTCGGGGCGGCCTTGTTTAAGATCTAATAATAAATAACTATGGGGTTCTTGCATTGCATGTTTAAATGGTTCTATAAGTAAAGTACCGTACCCTGTTTGTGAAGCAAGAGTGCGTATCTGACCAACATATCGAGGTGATTTTAACAGAAATATGAATTGAGTGTTTAAGCTTATAGTACGAATGATTTTTGATTGTGCAAATAGATACTGAGTTAATGATAAAACGGAGAAATTGAGATGCTGACTGTATCTTGTATAAATCTTTTCGATAATTTCAGCATTTTTTATTTCATTTAATAAATCATCAAACACTAACAATGCATATACGGGTATTCGTTCACGAATCATTTTCTCATCGGGAATCCCTGCATGTAATGTAATGTTGGATAGATTTAAATTTTTCACAACAGGTGGAATTAATGCTCCGTAACAGTATATTATTTCCGTTGGAGGTGGGTCCATCATTTCATCTCTATACTTTAACATATTTGACACGATGCTAGTCTTTCCACTTCCGGAACAGCCGGCTATTAAAGCCTAAAAGTATTGTGTGAACTTTACCGAGGTATTTATCTCCATGATGTAAATAATGCACACAGAGCAAAGTTCCTTCTGTTGCTCACAATTCTTTAGACTTTTGTTAACCCTTTTAGGACGGGAAAATTTTGATCAAAAACGGGAAAATTGTGCTAATTTATTCCAAAATTTTTTCTAGCCAAAGTATATCTATTTATGGCGATTTTTTTTGCATAGTTTTTATTGATGTTTAGGCCACTATATGAAACAGTATATTTTATATTATGTGCATAATTTATTTTTAAAAATAACTCTGAAAAATACAAATATGAGTAAAGAAAAATTAATCTTGTTTTAATGAATTTTTAGAAAAAAAACGAAAATTATTTCCAATTAGTAAGTTGGGCCGAAAATGTGAAGTATTTCATTGTCTGTATGAGAATTAAAAAATAATTAAGAAATTTTATTTATTATCAATGTTATGAATTTTTTTTCATAACTATGTGGAGATTTCAGGGGTTTGAAGTTGGCGCCATGACTTAATTTAATGCTAGTTGATGTAATCAATGTAGATCTAACTACAACCAATCAAAATCCAGGCCCCGCCTCTATCCACCAGAGAGCTCTTGAGAATGTGATTTTATGTACATTTTATACAAAAAAATAGCGCTTGTAAATTGCATATATGCTAAAATAAAATTAAATATTTATTTATTATTATAAAATTTGTTTTATTTTTTATAAAATTCAATGACATGTGTTTATAAACATGAAAATTCATATAGAAACAAATGAATACTGTTTACATTTTCAAATGAAGCTAATTGAAATGAATTTATGTGCGAATTTTAAATAAATTTACAATCATTTTGGATATTGTAAATATAATTTTACAATATATTTTAATTTAAAATTAAAAGGATTTTTTACAATTTGGTGCATAAACGAAAAAACAATTTTTTGGTTCAATTGATGTTTTATTATTCATGCAAAATAATGAAACGTTAACCAAAAATTTCTAACTATAAAATAAACATTCTGAATGCATATATACTGGTCCATTTACTAGTATTTACTAGTTCACATTTAAATTATAAGTCTTAACGTGATGTGAACAATTCTTTATAAAGTAAACAATAAACGGATAAAAACAAAATTTCATTCCAACCTTCTAAGCATTGAAGCGGCCCTGTGGAGGAGGAGGAGGAGGGGGGGGATTTCGGAATGCATTCTGAAATGATGTCATCATGGCAGCAGTCACACGTTATTGTTGTGAATCCGCCTACATTTTACTTAATTTCTATTTTCTAAATTCATTTTATGAATTATAATTATACTTAAAATAAAGAATAGACTCTGGGGATTAAAATAAAAAAAAAGTTCCCTATACCCAACTGCAATAACAATCTCACTATTTGGCGCGAAAGTTCAACTTCGCGAAATCGAAAACAAAGAGGGCACTAAAATTACAAGGAAGAAGTAAAGGTAAGATAAAAAAAATTTTATATATATTTATGCAGAAAAACTTGTAGGGAACAATTAAGGAAGCTACGAAATTTCATAAAAAGCAGGTTTTTATTAAGTAGAGAGTAAATATATTTTAAAATGAAGAAGCATGTAATGGGTATATAAGATCGACGTTTAGGTTGTAACATCCATGCCTGTTCATTTTAAATTAATTATAATAAATACAATATCTCGTTCTCTAAGCTAATTATGCTGTATTATTATAGAGAAAGGTTTCCTGTATAGAATACAGTAATTTTCGTTTTCTTAGACTGAATGATTAAAAAGATAAAAATTTTTATTTCTGACTATATTATAAAATCGAGTAAAAGTGCCATATGGCACTCGGGCGTCCCAAATGTTACTTTTGATTTGAATTTATCTTTAATTTTTACTTACCTTAATACTATTTATTAATATATAATAAGAAATTATATTTTTATTTTGAATTCTAATCTTTTTTTAAATTTATATAGATGCTAACAATTAGAAAGAATACAATGACTAGAGATAAATTGAATATAATATTTATTTTAAATTCTAAAATTTATAATATTAATAAATGATAAAATATACAATGTCTAGTGGTTAAATTGAATATAATATATAACAATGTTAAAAATTTATAAAATTGCTAAAAAATACAAAGAATGCAATGACAAGTGAATAAATGAATATAGTGATTTATAAAAATGTTAAAAATTTATAATATTAATAAATTAGATAGTATACAATAACTCGTGGATAAATTGAATATAATACTATATAAAAAAGCTAAAAATTTATAAAAATGCTAAAAATTAGAAAGAATACAATAACTAGTAAATAAATTGAATATATTACTATAATAAAGCTAAAATTTATAAAAATAAAAATTTGAAAATTGCCGTCTCCCATCAGCAATGACGCCAGAAAATATGAAATTGCCACCACATACCAACTTGCCCGCCTAAATGGATTCCCAGACAGGATAACTACATCAATATTCAACAAAGTCAAACGCACCATCAAACATCCACCAGAACGTATGGAACAACCCACGGACTTTGTCACATTGACCTACTTTGGGCCTGAAGCTTATAGACTCGCGGAAATATTCAGAGATGAAGGCTTCGGAACCTCGTTCAGGACGAGACATAACAACCAACGGTTATTCAACCCAAAGAAGATCAATACCGACAATGACATATACAAACAGGCAGCCGTCTACCCACTGTCATGCCCCGATTGCAATGCGGTCAACATAGGATCCACAGCTCGCTCCTTCTACACCAGGTTTAGAGAACATAGATACTCATGGACCAAAGGTGATAATTCCTCCGCATACGCGACACACCTCATAAGGAACAAACACAGGATGGTAGACATCGATAAATGCATGTCAATCATCTGGACCAGCCCAAACAAGAACAAAGCAAAAATCCTATTACGAGAAGAAATGGAGATCAAGAAGCGAAGACAAACCGAAACGACGACACTACTCAACAATCAGATTTATTTCGAATGAGAAGACATACTGCAGATACTCATAGACGCCGACGCACGAACAAAGAACAATACCGCACGTCGCCCAAACTAGCTCTCTATGAGGTCCGCGCTCAAGACAACATCTCATTTTCTTTTCATTCTATTTCCATCCACTCACCGCCTTTACTTTGTATAAAGTTCCCCCATTGGTTATTGTAATAAGCACGCACTGTATAAATACCTGGCCGGGCCAGCTTATCAACTCGTAGTTTTGTAACCTCCGATGATGGCGTAATGCCGAAACGCGTTAGATATATTAAAATCATACTACCGTATCTACTCTTGACCCTTTCTTTATTTCTATTAAAATTTATAAAAATGCTAAAAATTAGAAAGAATACAATAACTAGTAAATAAATTGAATATAATACTATAATAAAGCTAAAAAATATAAAAATGCTAAACATTAGAAAGAATACAATAATTAGTGGATAAATTGAATATAATACTATATAAAAAAGCTAAAAAATATAAAAATGCTAAAAATTAGAAAGAATACAATAACTAGTGGATAAATTGAATATAATAATATATAGAAATGCTAAAAATTCATAAAGAATACAATAACTAGTGAATAAATTGAATATAATATTTATTTGAAGTATAAAATGTTTTAATATTAAAATAATACAACTGATTAGTGAATGACTGAATGTATTATATAATATTTACAAATATCCATACAACTCTCAGCTCAGTATATACAATATTTTACAACTATTTTACAATAAATAAAAAAATGAATAATTTACAACTATTTTACAATAATAAATTAGTAGGTATTTACATAATAAATTAGTATGTATTTACAATAATAATAAATTAGTAGGTATTTACAATAATAAATTAGTGTATTTAAATAAATAAATAAATAAAAACTTAAAAGTTAATGTAGCCATAGGGGTAACTAATACTAAGGTCTCCGTCTCTTACAAACCTTTTTTCGTTAGTGCACCGGTAAGTTTTTAAAAATGGTTTTTTAAAAATTGTTGCTTTGATTTTATCATGCACCAGATTAAATGAAACGGGGACTTGCAGGGAGGAGGTCTTACTCAAACTCATGCCTTGAACAAGCTCTTCGATTGCAGCTGGCGTTAGAACCTTGTTTGCAGTACGTGTGAGCATCACTCCCTTAACTTTAAGTTCGCATGTGCCATTCGAGTAATGCAAACAATTATTCTTGGCACCAGCTACAACTAATTTTTGAATATAAACATTTGGACCAAATTTTGACAGAATTTCATCTTCGAGCTCACCCAAATTACTCCCTCTGGGCAATACTTCATGGCCAATTTCCTCGAGATATATTATATTATCTCTATCGCAGTATTTTAAGTTTTTACCAATTTGACTCATGATACGGTGAAACTCCATCCTTCCATAGCAAGTCACGAAGGATGCTATAACTGCATTCCCTTTCACATGCACGGAAGGATGGGTTGACTTGTACGTTATGAGTAAAATGTCCTTGGATAATATGTCGTGTCTTCGTGACTTCAAGAGAGGGCGTGTTCAATAGCCTGTAAAACTCTGCGTAGCTATCAACAAACACTGGGTTTTTTTTTAGTTTCATCAAAACCCAGATAACCCCAGCAGTTATTTAATGATAGTTTACATATGCTACGCAGATCCGGATTTTTTTGAAATTTACCGGGATCCAACACGATCCCCTTTCGCTCACAGACATGGTTGATGAATGCCTGGCGCTCGCTAGGCATATTAGCGGACGGAGGCCAGCCAGAGGTTTCAATTTTACCTCTAATGCGTTAACATACTTTCTAAAGAAGTGCTTTTCCCCTGTAAGCTTATCATAGACAAAGCGTTCTTTATAATGCCACACTTTGAAAATTTCGACAACTGTGCAGCCTTCGTCGAGTGCCCTGTAATATTCAGGTGTGCACCAAGTCCCAGTCAGAGCCCTCTCTTCCTCATTGTGTTGGCACACTTAAGCTGATTGAGTATCAGCGCAAGTCTGACATAAAGGGAAGAATAGACACCCTGCACACCTGTAGGGGAGAACTGGAATGAAAAGGTTTCGAGGAGGCAACACTGTTGCTTTAATCAATCCGAAATAGGCATTACGGGCCGAGTTAATATTGACCATGATGACTTCCACATGAGCATTTGGATAGGTTGCATACTTAATCACAAAGGGATATAAAGATGTGAAATCTAAATAGGTGAGACGCATTTTATCTTTGGATTCTGTAATACCGCCCGAAAAATTCTCGGTGCGCCCACCGTAGAAGGCTTCACGGGGCATGATAAATGGTCTCTGCTCTACATTAAAATTTTTGCAGAATGCAGCCATTTGTTTATCGTGCTTCATTTCAATCTCATACTGGCATTCCCATATAACACTAAAAGTGCAGTCGGGAAGCTCATACTTTAGAAAAGCAAGTCTTTCTAGTTATACTGAAAATTTTCAGTGTTAGTCAGGGGTTGATGCTACGGGCACTCGCTACAGTGCACTTTGGGCACGAGTGATAATAACAGCCGAAAAATTCAAATACGAATTTTCGACTGTCATCAACACCATCTAAATAATAAGGTCCGACGCGTCTCTCCCAACCATTTAACGCTGAAAGTATGTGCGAGGTTGGTACTTTACATTGTTCCCAAGCCAACCGTTTCAGAGCTTTCAAACTCTGTCACGATCTATTCGCGTAACCGTAGCATGGGATAATTCCCATAGTCCAAGGATCCAGATAACGCTCTCTCAGTACACGGTTGCAGAATCCAGCTATAGTGATGTCATTCTGGAATGGATTAAGAGTTGTAAAATTGATCATGATTACCGCGAATTTGAGGCATCCATCTCTAAGAAGAACAGCATCACTGATGCAATAGGCCTCTAGCTCTGTCATGAGACACCAACCGTCACCGAGACTCTGTTTTGATTCAGCATGCCAGAGAACAAATTCTTTATGTAATGACTCCTTCATTTCCTCAGGTTTATAATAATCCATTTCAGGAAGTGGCCCCAGATAGGAACATGTCTCGCCGAGAAGCTTAAATGGGAAAAAACCTTTCTTTTGCTCAGTCAATCCAAAGGCTCGAGGAAATTCCCTTAAGGGAAGAGTGATGAATGATAGAGAGTCAATGAACCGTATCTTCATTTCCTTCACTTATATGAATAGAATTTTCGAGCCTTTGAAAATGACGTGTGGCTTTATACCTTGTTGGTATAGGTACCTTAAAACAAATAGACCATCGAATTTTTGCAAATTGTGAGCAAATACTGTAGAGTTTGTGAAATTTGGTTTATATGCATTTTTTTTATGATGCCGTGAAGGATTGGCAAACAAGAACTCGAGGAAATCGGCCATGGCTCTTACCCCTTTAAATACATGCTGGACAAAGGAGCCAGACTCATCCTGGTAGCTCATGGCTACGAGGATAGGTTTGAATTCCCCGAATCCTTCTCTGTCCTCGTTTCAACATCAAATAATATAAATCGTTGTGAACCGTTTTCAGAAGGACAAGAAATAGAAGGAGCAGACGTAGAAGGAGGAGGAGAAGGAGGAGAAACATTAGAGCATTATGTGTTCACAGGTTTTTCTTTGCCTGTTAAAACGAAACAGAAGCCTTGTACGTGGTTACCATTACACCGAATGCAAAGGTTTGGTTCACACTTGTGTCCCTTATGGAACTCGTAAATTCGTTTACAATTAAGACAGCGTTTATGCGTAAAGCATGATTTATTGCTGTTTTTAGGATTGAGATGAGACCTGTAGCATTGTTCCCCTTTAAAAAAACGCTCACACAGCGGACAGTGAACATACTACTCCTTTAATTGACGGGTATGTTGTGATCCACAGTGCGAGCATCTCCCCCCGCAAAGATGGTGTTTCTTACCCCTCGAACTGTGGAAAACCACCCCACACTGCTCGCAAATACCGCGCTTTTTGTAGAACCCAAACAGATTTGTAATGACATCATAATGATTATCATTTAAAAGAAAATGCAGGGCATGACTTGGTTTGGGTTCTACAAAAAGCGAGGGGTAAAATAATTCATTTATCGAGGATCCTGTGTGAAAAATTATTTCAAAATTATTTATATATTTTTTTTAATGAGCAGTAATGCCTGGAATTTATCCAGACATTCAACTCCTCCAGGGTGTGAGGGGTCTACACCTGCATCTTTACATAACTTTAGGGCCTTTTCTTTTTGGATTGCATTACGGCCATCACAAAGCCTTTTGTAAGTAATAATGCAATTTTTAATCAAATCAGGGCAATCTTTATATTCAATAATGACGGCTTCCTTCTCTGCATGGGTCATAGCAATCACTAATGCACGAGGGAGACAGAGCTCATCAGTATTTTGAATACGCACAATCGAGCCTGACAGAGCCAGGTGGTCGCCAAGTATTACTGACTTACGCATGATGCTACTACCCCCTGACAGAGGAATTGGTCTTTGAAGTAAAACAGCATGGATCTCTAATTGATCATCTGTTAACAGATCGCTTTGTGACTGGTCAACAGCTTGCAAAGTATCAAGCACCATCTGACCTGAAAATAAATCAATCAGGCCGAACCTAAGATTGATAGCATTGTTCAAGGATGGTGCTTTGATAACAATGCGCACGTGGTCGTAAACTGACCTGCGTTCCTGTAAAATACTTTGAAATAAATGGTCAAAAATAGACCGTAATGTATCAGGACCGCTTGCCAGAGGCACAGAATTTAAGAAAATTTTGGTAAATGTCATCTCATATATGGTGGCTTCCACTTTATATTTTTGTGAATGACGAATGCCTAATTCTCTTAATGTAAAATAGGAATCAAAGTCTGTTAATGGTTGATCATTTAGAGAACCATGAGATGAAGAGGGTGCAGCAATAGAAACAGACAGATGTGTAGGGTCGTTGACCAATCTTGATGGATGGGGGGAAACTGACTGAAAAGAAACAGCTAGGGTGGGTATAGTAAGTGGAATCGGAGCAGGGTTTGAAGGGTGTAATGGTTGTGTGGTAGGAGTAGGAATAGTTGTGAGTAAGGACTTACCTCGGCCACGTTGAAATGAAAGAGAAAGCATTCGCCTATCCATACGCCTTATTTTATAGGGAGGAGGAGGAGAATGAGGGTTTGTGGATGTTGAAGTAGAAGGAATAAAATAAAGTGGAGGGGGGATAGGGTGCGTCATTGTAAGGGTATTATCATCATTTGAGCTTGTCAACCTCCTCAAAGGGTTGCAACCTGCAGAGAGAGTTTGCCTTGGTAGGGTTAAATTTAGAGGTTCAGATTGAGTTAAACATTGTGATGGCCGTAAATTTTCACGTACATAGAGATTAAGAGGTTGGGTGCAGGTGGAAGAGGAGGAAGAAGAAGACTCAGAAAGAAACTGATCATAGAGACATAAATTGAGAGGACTGGATTGTTGAGAGTTTGGAGTAGACATTTTTTTATTAAGTTAGAATAGGAAAAAGAGAAAAGTAAAAGAAACGAAGATGGAAAAGTAAAACAGATGAAGATAGTAAAGTATAATGGACGGAGATAGAAAAGTAAAAACTGACGAAGACTGAAAAGTTTACAAATGATAGTGAAGCATAGGAGAGATTTTACAAACTAAAAATGTTTCTATAAGTGTAAGAGAAACTGCCCTTTCATTATATAAAGTGCGGTTTGTAAATAAAAAAATTTTAACTACCCCTATATTATATATGCAGTTTATGGTTATTATAGAGTAGGGGTTTAGTTCGAAATCAGTTGTACGAATCGTACAGGTGGCTGTTGTTGGTAATTGTTCATATTCCCTTTCAGCAATTTTAAAAAATTCTTCCAATTTATCAGTGAATTGCTGAAATTGCACCAATTTGAAACAGAAGGTCATTTGGTTTTTCTTTTTCTCGATAATGACAAAAAATGTTCCCCTGTACTATTTTTTCGCAGTAATACTAAATGTATTTTGGTGTAATTAACATTACTAGCCAATTCAGTGAACTAGAATGTAAAAGAGATGAAAGAATAGTGTGTAGATATATTAAACATTACAAACGGAATTATGTTCATGACGAAAAAAATGTGGGAAATGAATAAGCATTAGAGCAAAAAATTTAATAGTTTTATCATCCATTTCATCTTCTAACATGAGTTGTTTATCTGTGTAAAAATCACGTTCAAGCATGAAAAGAACCTAGAATCACTTGAACGTTCTTTGCAGCATTAAATAAATGATAGGTTTGACATGAAACAAAATGACTATCTGCAATATCACAATTTGTCAAAACGTTTTCAATTGCAAGTGCAAAACCATTCAAATCATTGGGTTCAAAAAGTTCTGACAGCGTTTAGATAGCCAGTATGTTTAAGTGTAGAAACCGTCTTTTGAAATTGAAAACACGAAGAAGCAGAAATTCTATTGCAAAATCCTGAAGGACCAACATACATGAGAAGACAAAAATTAAGACATTGTCTGTACAGGATCTCTTTTTCAAAAAGTTTAACTTCAACGAAGGTATGAATTTTATAAAAAACGTTTTAGTTCAGTTAAAATAGAACCCAATTTCGTTTGTGCAGCAGCATAACAATCATCAAGAACTTTAAAATTAGGACTGCGTTTAATAATAGTATCATCAGTCAGATCCTTTATTCCACGATTAAAAGGACCGAATCTATTAGCATTACTGTTCAATAAATTAATACGGATCGTATACACAAAACGAATACACTTCCCAGTTTGGAACTACGCGGATAAAAAGGAAGAAGAAAAGAGAGAAGGAAACCCCTATCAGAGAATTAAATTAAAAAGAAGTTAGAGTTTATAGGTAAAAAGTATAAATAAATACTTACAGGTCTAGCACGCTCTCTAAGTAGGGGCCACTCGTGTCTCACCCTGTATTCAGGATCTTCAAAATCCTCGTTGCCACTACCCTCCTCACCTTCTGCTGGAGCTTCTAAAGATGGTTTCTGAACCGTCGCAAACAGGTCGTCAAAAGTTGGTGTATCAAACCGATTTGGCTTGAAGACCTTCGACAGCTGTTCAAAAATTACAGGTGATGTAGGTGGGGGTGATGGTGAACAGCGCCTTTTTGGTGGGGTTGGGGGTCTGGGGATATCAGAACCGTCGATTTCGGAGTAATGTAAGGGTTTGCGGCACTAATATGAAAATATTAATTAATATATCAAAAAGAACACTTTAAACAAAAATAACAATGTAAAAGATAAACTACTAACTGGCTCAACTCTAATAAATTCCCCTCCCTCAACTCTTGTATTAGCAGTTTGAGATGCTGGTGAATTGATCTCGGTCTGAATAAAAGAAAAAAATAAATTGTAAAATAGAAAAGATAGAAAGAAAAAAAAAGAAAGAGAGAAAGAAAAATAGAAAAATCCATACTGAAAGAGACAGTAACGAACGCACTCTGTAGAAGCCAGGGCTGGTATCTACAGCGTTAGATGATGAACCGGAATTAAATGATGAGTAAGCCACTAAAGAACAACCCCCAAAGTGAAAGAGATAGAGAGAGAATATATATAAAGTAAAATAATAATAATAATAATAATAATAATAATAATAATAATAATAATAATA
>JAHWFO010100762.1:88187-114899 GCA_023313115.1 Rhysida immarginata
TAATAATAATAATAATAATAATAATAATAATAATAATAATAATAATATTAATAATAATGAAACTTACTGATCAAACATTGATTCACGGGTGAATGTGGTTGAAGAAATGGCGAGAGTTGAAACTCGAACGAAAATTCGATAGGAGAATCAGTGACTGGACGAGCAAAACATCTCAGTATTTAAGCAAAAATAGGTATAGTAATAATTAACATATATTATCATGTATTAACCAGTAAAGTAAGAATTTAACACGTCAAGCTCAGAGCGACCCAATAGTAAGAGCAATAAATGATGTTCTTAATTGAAAGAACTGCCCATTCGAAATGATGATAAATGAGGGAGATGATGTAATAAGCAAGTAGGGGTGGGTTATGGACAAGTGTGAACTTAGATAATGAAAGCTAATGTGGATAATTATGATGTAAAAAAATGAGGCCTATAGTGTCTAACATAGATTCTCCGACCTACAAAATTTCTAAGTTTCTTGCCAATTTCCTTAAGAGTTTAAAGTTGTCAGAATACGACAGCTCAGTCAAGAACAGCTTTGATCTGGTTAAAAAATTACAAAATAAGACCATTAAAGAAGGAGAAGTACTTATTTCTTTCGACATCGTGTCCCTCTTTCCTAGCATCCCGATGCCGGATACGATAGATTTTCTAGTCGATATTCTACATAAAAACAAAGTGCCTCCTATTGTACAATCAGAATGCCTTAAACTCGTCAGAATTTGCACCAGTAATAACATATTCAGCTTTAAGAACCAAGTGTTTAAGATGACTGAGGGGACGCCTATGGGCTCATGCCTCAGCCCCATCTTGGCGGAGGTATTTTTGAAAAGCTTTGAAGACATCCTCAGGACTTCTAACTTTTATTTCCCCGATTGTTGGTACCGCTATGTTGATGATATTTTCACCATTTTTGATACCAACAAATGTAGTATTAATGATTTTTTAACACACATTAACAGTTTCTATCCTTCCATACAGTTCACTTCGGAGTTGGAAAAAGACAGAAGACTACCCTTCCTCGACGTCGCCATTATCAGGGGCGAAAACCGATTGGAATTCGATATCTATCGTAAACCTTCGAATGGACTAAATTATATTCCAATCGCATCCAGCCACCCTTGGAACCAAAAGATGGCTACATTCATCGCCATGCTGGATAGGGCTCTCAACATCCCCCTAAACAGAGATAGATTCCATGAAGAAATCAAACTAATCAAGAAGATTGCGACCAATAATGGCTACAATGAACACACGATCACGGACTTACTACGGAAAAGGAAATACAAAAAATTCATCAGTGACATCACCACCTTTAGCATCCAAAAGAACAAGGAGAACAGGATTTCAGTCCCCCACAACAGACAACTGGTAAAAGGACTGAACTCTTTGTTCAAGGCCTTCAACTTCTCCCTGTGCTTCAACAACCCGAACAAGACTAAGGATTTACTACCCAACCCTAAGGACAAAATACAGGATTTACTTCATGCTGGAATTTATGAAATGAAGTGTAGCCAATGTGACAAAGTCTACCGAGGGCAAACGGTTAGGAATATCGGCACAAGATACAAGGAACATTTGGCACATAGAAAATACGGAAGAATTAATCAATCAGCTGTAGCCAAACACTCCATCGACACCGGCCACGATTTTCCCATTACCAATGTTAAACTGTTACACGCAATAAACAAACGACAACTCTCGGATCCTTTCGAGAGCATTGCTATTCATCGAGTTAAGAAAACATCGATTCTAAATCAAGATATGGGGCCGATTAGCGATACTTCGCTAATCCGATGGCTCATCAAAAGAACCGTCCAATGAACACTTTAGTTGTTCCTTTCTTCTTCAGGATTGGTTAGTTACTATCATAAACACGGCCTGATTTTATTCAACAGGCAGTTAACTCGTCTGTTTGGATTAGTTTACTCCTGGACTGCTGAACGATGGTAGCAATCGCTACCGAAAGGATTCTCCAGATTACGGTTGTATTTTTCCATTATTTCTTTGTTGTGGCTAAAGAGTTTTTTATTGATATTTACAAGTGTGAACTTGTTGAATGAATCATCAATTTCAATTGTTGGGGTTGTTGAATGAAGCATCAATTGTCTATATAACAGTTTTATTGTGAACATTTAGAAAATGGATAGATATACTAAAAATTTAAATATAAGTCTGAATATGATGAAATGACATTAGCAGGTCTAATTCGGAATGAATCAGATGGGAGAAAACACGTGAAGTGATAGCATGTATTAAAACATAGTCAATGTCAAAGAAAAATTTGAAAAGAATTATAGCTAACTAAGAATAAGAAAAATCATTGGGATATTGTAAAAATACTTAACAGTCACAGTGGATTCTAAGCCATTTGAAGGACCAAAGTCAATGTTAATACAGAATATATGTATGTGGTTAATAATAATGATAATAATAATATTACACTTTATGAAAAGACACGAAGAAATTGTGAAAATAATGTTAACCTTAATGAGTAACGAAACAACGTTAAAATAAAAAGATGTTATAAAAAAACACTAGTGGGAAATAAAATTTAGAAAATAATACACTAGCAAAACAAATCAAGCATTTAAGTCGTAAAAGAGGGGGGTAGGGTTAGACATAACATCTGATGCCAGGGGCATATGGGAGCAGGAGTTTTCATTGTTAACAGAAAGAGGGGTGATGGGGGTAGTGCAGAGCAAATTGGTGGGAACCAGTCCCCAGTCCTCGGGTGAGCTTTAGTCTTTTAGAAAGCGAGGTAGGAGCAACACCAAGCAAAAGTCTTCAAAGGAGATGTCTTCAACAAGTAACGAGAAAAGTAGGTAGAAATTACTTGTAAGAGAATTTAGAGTTAGTTTTTAAAAAACGCATAGAGTAGCCCACTAATTGAAGTTTATTATATGTATATTTTAAAGTATTAGGAGCCGCAGTGGAACTGAATGCCATTTATATAAGCAGCAGAGAAATACTTGTAAAAGAAATTTCATTTGTATGCATATATAATCTCTACCTATTATATTATAATGCTAGAGATTTAGTTGAACACAAAGGCGGGCGAGTGAGAGGAAACTACAGTTTCCTATTACCTACAGATGAAATTAACATAACTGATGAAGATTGGAAAAGAATAAAAAAAAGATGAACTATATTTCATGATGAGGTGCCTTATTCACAACTAGCAGCACAGCTTGAACATTGGAAAAACGCTTTTAATACATTCTATGGTTATGGAACTGAACAATGTCAAATGCTGAGTAAACTACTAAAAATGCGTGTGCATGATGCCGAAAAAAGTTGGTAATACATATGGCTGAGGATGACTCTCACATTCCTATTTTTAAAAATAAACCAGACGACGGATTTTGTTCGGGGACGCGTGAAATAGCCACACGACTGGAAAGGGATTATTTTTTTCGTGTACCATATATTTAAATGTTAAAAATGTGTGTAAAACGTAATCTTCAATTCGAATAATGATAATAATTTAGATTAGCCTAAAGAGTAGACATGATGGCAGATAAGGAGGGGTATGTGAGCAGGAGTTTTCATTATTAACATAAAGAGGGGTGAGGGGGGTAGTGCAGAGCGAATTGGTGGGAACCAGTCACCAATCCGCAGGTGAGCTTTAGTCTTTTAGTAAACGAGGCAGGAGCAACACTAAGCTAAAGTCTTCAAAGGAGATGTCTTCAACAAGTAACGAGAAAAGTAGGTATAAATTACTTGTAAGAGAATTTAGAATTAGTTTTTAAAAAAACGCCTAGAGTAGCCCACTAATTGGAGTTTATTATATGTATATTTTAAAGTAATAGGACTTGCTGTGGACCTGAACACCATTTATATTTGCAGCGGAGAAATACTTGTAAATTCAATTTCAACTGCGTGCATGTATAATCTGCGTTTATTGGAGAAAGAAGAGATATATGAATTAGATATTAGATGGAAACGGATTAGCGAGTATTATAACTTCTTATTACCTGCAAATGAAATAAACATAACTCCTGTAGACTGGTTAAGAATGAGAACGAAGTTTCCGTGTCATAGCTGCAGATTTTAACAAACGGCACCCAGAAAGACCTCCAATTTCACACAACACTGTCAGGTGCTTAATTAAGAAATTCCGAGAAACTGGGACTCTGGTTGACAAAAGAAATAGATTACATGTATCCAGGGTAAAAATCAATCTTTTCCAGACATGTACCCTATTCGCAATTGATGGTGTTAATTGAAAAATGGAAGAAGGAATTTAAAACATTCTATGGCTATGGAACAGAACAATGTGAAATGCTAAGCCAGTTATTTCAGGCAGATGTTCAGGATGCAGAAACATTGATAACCCCAATACCTGAAGAGGGCACGCATAACCCAATATTTAATAAACAAAATGAAAATTATTGTACTTGCTCAGCTGTGCAAGGAGTAGCTCGACAACTGGAAAGAGAGTTTATTAGTGAATGTGTAAATGATGGGAATTTTATGGATTTTTTTTTAAAGAAGAAAAAAATAAAATAAATTAAAACTTGTACTTTGTGTAAATGCATATTTTTTTTACACCTAGATACATTTGAATTAATTTCTAATTACATTAATTTTAATTTGAGTTAAATTTGGAAAAGACAATAATTTATTTTTAATTAATTTGAACTTGTCAACAGTTTAAAATGAAAAAAATTGGCTTAGAATTAACTTAATTTTGGATAAATATGGAACTGATAATAATTTATTTTGAATTAATTTAGATTAGAATTAACTTAATTTTGAATTAATTTGAACTGAGAACCTTGAATCAATAATTATAATTAGGAAGAGTAGTTAACGAATAAAATAAAAAAAATCTAGTGGTTTTAGACGCAATAGAAAATTAGTAATTAGGTAAAAACGAATGTGATGGACTATATTAGGCCTAATGTAAAAACCCATCCATCATTAACTCGGCCATCAATCAAACACCTGTCAACCCTTTGGCCCCTAGATCCTTTGCTTACCTGTAATGTAACACCACCATAGCTGTAAGCCCTTTGGTCACCTGAATACCTTGTAACTCTTTGGACCCTTAGGTTACCTGTAAGTCAACACCTGGTTATTCATTAAAAATTAACTAATTATCATTAAATTCAATTAAAAACCAATTCAAAATCATTAAAATCAATTTAAACCAATTAAAAACCAATTAAAACAATAAAAAACTCATTAATGTTAACCCTTTGACAATATTTAACCCATTAAACACCAAGTAAAGGGGTGCATGCGCCTCCCCCCTTTCCACCAATGCTGGTGCTATACAACTAGGGATAACTGAAAAGAATATCTCCCATTGGTTAAGCGGAAATAACGTCTATTGGACAAGTAAAACAGTGGGCCAATAAAATAACAGACAGGAGGCAAGTAAGGGCCTAAATAAGGTTAGAAAGCACCTTTCTTAAGGGCCTAAAGTTAATTAAAGAATGCATTCAAAAGTAAGAATTGTAGGGTTCCTGGGGATAATATTCATAGGTATATGGTCGAGTAATTTATTATAATTATGTTAGGTAAAAGACTGCGCCAGTGAATTATACTATTCACAAAGTTTATGATAATTTAGGGTTTATCCCACTTACATAAAAGATACCTCCGCTTAAACAGGCCCGGCCTAGAGGAAAGAATAGGCACTTAGACTGACTTAACAATTTAACATATAATGTTTATTCAATATTCAACAAATGTATATAAAACAATATTGTATGGAAGATAGTGCAAATGATAAAGATAATTTAAGATATGAATTTCAACTTGGTCAAGCTCCAATTAAGATTCAAATAAAATGATACAATTTGTAAATAAGAAATGACTGGTGGCAATATGACTAATTATACGTTTCAATGAGTAATCGCAATTCCAGATAATAACTTAGTAATTAAATTATGTGGCATACAACAGAATGACTATCAATTAAGGGTTCTTTAGACTAAACTTATAAGACAATGATCAGAAGTTCTTGATATAACAATAATGATATATTAGCAATAGTAATATGTAAATTAGGTATGAATGTAATTCTCAATCGTTCGATTATACAATTTATATCTCAAGGAAATTCGGGTTACTGAATTTAGAAATATCTAGTGATAACAATGTCCAACAGGAACTCTAATTATAAATAGTTCTATTTCTCTCGGAATGTAAAATACAAATATGGCTTTAATAGTTCCGAAATAATAATGAATGTAAACTACTGACTGAGCAATCTGCTATATTGTTACTGAATAAAGATCTGAACGTAAGACTTTAATAAATACAATTAAACAATTAGCTGGATAAAATACAGAATTTAGATTAAGTTAATCAGGGTTCTTTACGTATAATATAACTGTTCTAAATTACGTTATAATTGTCCTTCCCACTGTTTGATAGAACAATCCGTTCCCAAATTATGAATGTAATAAATGAAATAGAAAGAATGAAATTAAGTGAGGAATTAAAGAATTGGCCATTGAGACATTAAATTGGAAATGGGCTGTACCGTGTCTTCTCAATCTGTCCGCTCTTGGATCTCTCTCGTCCTCTCTGCTACAACAGCTTGGCGGGAGGGGGGTCGTCCTCGTCCAACGGAGTGGCTCACAGGAAGATCGTCTCTGGCTTCTTGTACTGGATCTGGGTACTCCACGGGGCTCGGTACACATTCTTGCAACATCCCTCGCAAACCATGAAATTATTGGAATTGATGACGCTGGTTCTCAGCTCGATAGAAACTCTTCAAAAACACCTCGATAACGCGAGCTAACTAAATTTCAACTTGACGGTTACATTTTCATAAACTACAATTCAAACTGGATTAATACTAAAATTTAAAACTTCCCATCTGGAATCCTAGGATTACCAGATGGAGGCCGAATTAGTATATAAATTTAGGAGTAGTTCGCCGCACACTCGGCTACGGGAATCGTTACATTGCTACTGACTAAACTCTTTTACTTAGCATAACTGACAAAAACAATTTCGATGTTCGATAGGCAATCAAACTTCGGCATCCACGTGATCATTCCCTGTCTCCTTTCTCTCTTCAAAATCCAAAATTCGATCCTTACATTCATCTTTCTTGCTTTCTATCTGTTCATCCGGTTTCCGATTCACTTGTCCTACACTGCCCATACAATTTCTATCCTTGAATATGATTCTAACGATCAAAACAAGCTGTGTAAACTGACTCTTGCTTTCTCCTTCTGACAAACCTTAAATTGTTGGCTTCTTATTAACAACTCCTTACACCTACGCATAAAAAATATTTAAAACAATTAATACTTTATTTAATTCTTTCTCTGCATAAAAACTCTTCTAAACTTTATATAAACTCTTAACTTCTGAATCTAAATAGACAATCCTGAACGCGAATAATAAAATAGCTCATTTGCATAAATAATCTGAATATTCAAATTCTAGCTAATTAATTTTCAAAACCTTACAGAATACTTTGAAAGCACCTTTTAGGAAATCTTAGATGCCATCCCACATTTGGAAAAGTCGGGAATCTACCTATTTCAATGTGATTTTTGTGAGAAGAACTATGTTGGTCAGAGCTCCAGAAATATTATGAAAAGGTGGAAAGAGCATTTACTTCATGTAAAATATTGCAGTTTGGATAGACCGAGCATCACCAAACATGTTTTGGACACAGGTCATAGTATTAGTTCAGATAATTTTAAGTTACTTAGATGCATCAATTCAAGAAATCAATTACAGACAGCTTTGAGAGTATAGAAATCTATAAAAAGAATTCTAAAAATTTATTAAGGGGAGCTATGGGTGTGGAAATCGAATTTTGGAGCAAAAATTCGAAAATTACGAAAAAATTTTACTATCTTCTTTAGCATGTCTACTATCGATCTTCGTGTTTTATTAAAATTTCACTATTATTACAGTAAAAAAAATAGTTTTTATAACCCTCCACCTTCAATTTCAGTCCAAAAAACGGCTGCCATTACGCGAAAAAAAGCACAAAAACCTGTTTTTCGCTCTACGATAACTTGCTGAAAAATGCGCGTATCGGAGCCATCATATTTTTATTTGAAAGAGAGGCCCATCCTCTATAAGGTTCCGTAGGCTGTGTGGGGGCTAATCATCAAATACATTGTTGTAAATAGTGTGCTTTTTTATTATGATGAAAGAATTGCCTAACTACAAAGGATATGCATCTCGAGCAACGATTGGCTTTCCCCGATCACGTGGAAATGATGGACATGGGTGGAGCCCTTCTCCTTTAGCTTTCACTAGCTTTCAAACGGAATTTTTCTTTCGTTTGCAGCTGAGAACAACCTACGAAGATTATTTTTTACGTTATTTTTCACGATGATGCCGAAGGGCACAAAGTTCAGAGGGGGGAAGAATGTGTTTGGAATATTAGCACTCGAGAAAAAAGGGCAGCACAGAAGTTTTGAGAAACGGCGCAATTTCTTGATTCTAATTTTTCAATGAAATCGATCTTTCAACATCAGTAGCTTCGGTTCTACTGAATGGATTTTTATGACCTTGGGCATTTTGGAAAGGTCTGAACCTAATAAAGAATGTCCAGATCCAATTTTTTATATAAAAGCCAAAGAAAAAAAATTGTGGATTTAAACAAGGTAGGTACTCGTACTACAGTAAAAGAATTTCTTTCCACCGTTACATAATATAATATAATTATAATAGAAAAGTTCTGGAAAAAAGATTTAAGTGAAAAAAAAAATGATCTTTCCTATATTGTAAAGGAAATTTTTCTATCTTCAATGGTTCAGCTGAAACGTACGCAAAACTGCAAAATACAATCTCCGTAAATAATGGGGCTAAAGGGTTAATCTTGGTATCATTCAAACACTCTTGTCATGTATAATCATCATGGAAAATTTCATTCAAATCTGGTCATTAGATTCGAAGATATTACCGTTTTTTGAAAATGCTTTTTCACGCTTAAATATGGAGAAAGGGCTGATTTCATTGAATTGTTCTGTTTGATTCATTGAATTGTTTTTTTTTCTTCCTTCACAAGGTATCTCCTGTTATTTTATTGGCCCTGTTTAACTTGTCCAATAGGGGTTATTTCCGCTTAACCAAAGGGAGATATTCTTTTCATTTACTCCCCCCCCCCACCATCACCACCTTGTCTTTATATTCTCTAGCATTAAGTTTGCTTTCTTTAGTAGCATTTTGACCCCCTCTGCTGAAGATGGATACTTGGTAGCCGAAATACATATCCCGTCTTTCAATTTCTCCATGTGGATTAGAGGTTCCCTCTGATTTTGTCCAGTGAAAGAAAAATTAGATTAAAGTCCCTTTGATTAACCCATTCAGTGGTGGTCTTGGGCATCATCTAGTAATAGCTATTCAAAGGAGGGGGAAAATGTTTTACAAACTTCCAGAAGGAGTTTTTCAAATGATTATAAGAAGCCCTGATTGGCTAACTTAGAACTTCCCAACATCGACTTAGTACTTCTTGTCATCAATTTGCATGTAGATCCTCACGACTTCATTTCTAAATAATGCTACATGAGAGTTGCTGTCATGACCTATGTTGAAAGTTAAGTCATAGCAAAATAACGTTTCTCCTTGCATTACCCAACGTTATATCTTATCCTATTTCCATGATTTTCTAACAACAGCTAAGCCACCAAATATGTTCAAATAAGCTAAAGCGTAATTCTTGCTTTTGAATATCTTGGTGTTCGGGAAATCGCAATTTATGACTAATGAAGAAACTATTGTTTTTTCAATTCATCTCCTGGTGGATACTGATTTTTTTTATTCTAAATTTTATTTTTATTGCTAATTTGTATTGAGTTTTAAGTAATTCATTGTTGTGACGCATGTATTATTGTTGTCGTAAATGTTCTTTTTTATGAACTCGCATGATGCGAGCTCTTGTCCTCTGTGGCGATTTTCCCTCGCAACTAATTAACTCGGTCACGAGATGTTATACTGTCTAATTGTTGATAAAATTATTGCGTGGTCAGTGTTTTTTTTTGTTTTAGAACATTTTTTCTCCATCTTTTCTCCATTGCTTCTGCCACATCTCTTCTCCTGCGCAGCCATGGTGCCCACTTTCTTCCCCATCAATCGAAATCAAAAATGAGGAAACAATAAAGTTTTCAAGTGCATTGAACTTCTGTATAAGATCCATTAAACATATCGTGCTTTATCAGCATGACTATCATTTGGGATGGAACTTGCCTTTGAAAAACATTATCAGTTTGTACCACATTGTTCCTTGAATAATTTTATGAACTATCAGTCACTATCAATGCTGTATCTAATGCGCAAACAATGTGCTAACAAAATAGTTGAACTATGTTTTACCTGTATTACATACAACATCACATTGAATTACATGATGACGTTTAAGGCCCTTTCAGCAGGGTCCTGTCCCAAAACATCTATGACAAATTCAGGTTTTTGCAGAATCAATTTAAATTTACAAGTAAGGTTCAAAATGAGTTTGTTTAAGGCAAGGGTCAATGTTGATTCATCAAGCGCATTCTATGGAACTTCTTTCAGATGCAGCCTTTTGTCTATCATCTTTTGTAAGCCAGAAAGATAGTGTTAACATTGCACTTTTTGCATCGTCGTCTTAGTTCCGAAGCATTTGAATGTAACTCTTGCATTCATAATCATGATGAGGGCTTACTAACTTGCCATTGAGATATAAGTCCAATTGTTTGAGGAGCAAGAGTAATAATTTTTTTTTCTCCATTTCGTTTTCTTTATTTTTTTACGAACATTTTTGTTATGTTTTCGTCCACTTCCCTATTAAATTTTAGGACTGACATCACTGAAAATATCCTTTCTTATTTCGCGAGTCTATGTTTCACTGATTCGCGGACATTATCTCCCTCGACATCTTCCATATTGTCCCATGTCAATGACTTTAGCAGCAAAATAACTTGCGGTGCCTTTCAAGAATGGCAATACAAATTTTCCTAAAGAAACTAAAAAGGCTCCCAAGACCAATTCCTTGTTAATATCATCCATAAAACACAGGTTGATTTCCACCATCTTGATTTATATAGTAAGCCATATAAGGTTTGCAACAGTCCCCTTTTTTCCTTGCGTCTGAAATGAGGTACACACAATGCGTATTATACTCGCAAATGGCACAAGTTTCTCCCATGTGTTATCGTAGAATTATTTTGATTGTGCAAAACAATGATTTAATAACTCGTAAACTATACAATCAATGAAAAGAAACAAAAGTCATCTTCATCATCGATATTCACTATTTTCATCAATGGAGTTTTAACATCTCTAACGTGCTGTGGAGCAAAAGATTGCAGTACACATACAATCTGTCAATCAATTTAATTGGATATGGGCATATGAAGTGATGCACAATCAATCTAAATGGAAACAGTTTGTCACAATTAAAAAAAGGAAATTGTTGGTCCATGAATCTGAATCTGATGGATTTCGCTAAAAATAATCTTAAGTAATGTTTATTAAAATCATCTTATAAATGACAATTTGTTGTAGTTTTTTTGTAAATCAAGCGTACGTCTACTTCCTTCATTATTATGTCTCACTAATTTTCGCAGCAAATTCGGGAAGACCTTCCCGATGTCAGCTTTGACTACCTTACTAATTTCTTGAAAACTGTCATAAATAAGCACTCCATGTATTGAATTCAGACAGGTCCCAAGTCCTTTACAGTTATAGAAAGTTTGCCAATATAATCATGATAACAAAGGAAAACCTAATGTCCACAAAAAGAATTTTAATTAGACATATACGTATTTCGAACCCTTTAGGTTCATTATTCAATGCCATGTGAGTAAATTGGTACATAGCGGAAGTCATATATAAAGGTGAAAGGGGTTACCGATCCCCCAATCAAGTTCAAATATGAAACAGAGACTGACAATGGGAAATGAGGGAACCTCTTTATAATAAAGCGCAGACCTAGGAGAAATACCCTGGTCGTAAACTAATTCCAATTAAGTTACAAACGTAAAAAACTCGGGAGAATCCCAATTATACAGAAAATTATACAAAAAATATACACAAAATTTCGAAAAACAAAGTTATACAAAGTAAAAGAAAAATAACAAAGGAAGAACATCTTGAGAGCTTCAATGACTTAATCAAAATCGAACCCCCAGGGGCCCTGTCTCCATTCAACAGTGAGTCCGGGTTTTTTTTGGTGATTTCCAAGGTTTCAAAGGTATCCAGTGCATTCCTGTTTCTTATGTGTTTCACCAGTCTGCAGTCCTTTATCCAAATATCGTGTTCGGTATCTAACATGTGTCTAGCCACAGCCGATCTCTCTGGGCGTCCAAACTTGTGTTCCTTGAATCTTGTGCCTTGTGTTCCTTGAATCTTGTGCCTTGTGTCCCTTGAATCTTGTGTCGGTTGTCCTGCAAGTCGCGCCTCGATATACCTTCGGACATATATCACAAGATATTTAATATATACCAGATTGAAGTAAAGGTGGAGTCTTGTCCTTCGGATTCCCCAGGAGGCTCCTCAAGACGTTTGGGTTCTCGCAGGTAACAGTCACGTCTGCCTCCTTGATAATAGACCGCAAATTGGCAGTCAACGTCTTCTTGAAAGTGATAGGTAATCTGAACGTCGAAGTGGGTTTGTTGCTGAGGGTCATCGAATCTTTTATCATCTTAGTAAATCTTCTTCCCCGGAGTAAGTCCTTTACCATTCCAGTTCTATGTCCGTTCGTTCTTGCAATCTCCTGTATACGTTTGACTTCCGTCTTGAACCTGTCCTTAGACAAAGGTATATTAAGCTGTCTAATTCAGACAAAGGTAATTCGATCGTGAATTTATGCAAAGATGATTATATTACTAGTGTTAAGAGACTTTTGGAGGAGGGTCCTTACAACAAACTTAATAAGGACCCCCTACCAAAATTGATCAGGACTGTAAAGAAGGCTTTAAAAAGTTGCAAGCACTTCATTAACCCCATTTTGACCTCAAGACTATCGATTCCGAACCCGGTGTCACCTAAGCTGTATGCTCTATCAAAGATCCACAAAACAATGAACCAGTTCCACCCTAATATGTCCAAATTTCTGCTCCCACATATGAGCTGAGTATATATTCAGCCAATTATTTGTTTAAGCTGAATATCGACGAACTAGACTTGTCATTGAAGAATAGCGTACAATTAGTGAAGAAATCGAAAGACGTAACATTATTGGAAGATTGCCTTTTAGTCTCTTTTTCTCAATCTCTTTGTACCTGAAATTTTGTACTTCCTCAAAACTATACTGTTGGATAACAAGTTAAGACAGGTGGTAATAGACGACATCATCTCTTTGTGCAAATTATGTGTCAAAAATAATTTTTTCCAATTCAATGGGGAATTTTTCCACATGTCATCAGGAACTCCTATGGGAAGTTGCTTGAGCCCCACTTTACCCGAAATATTTATGAGGAAGTTGGAAGCAAGACTAACTGCCGCTTAAGAACATTTCCCAGAAGTATGGTAACGATATGTCGATGATGTATTCGCCATAATCGATACCAGCAAGAGGGACGTGCAATCATTTTTAAAGCATATTAACAGCTTTTACAAAACCATACAATTCGCTATTGAATTGGAGGAGAACGGAGCTATCCCCTTTCTGGATCTCACGATTATACGATCGAAGAACATGTTGGATTTCGATATATACAGAAAGCTTACACACACCAATATATACATCCACCATGACTGCAACTACTGTTGGAGCCAAAACTGTCCGCCTTCGTATTCTGGATACACAAAGCACCTAATATACCTATGACAGGTTCAAGACGGAAGTCAAACATATACAGGAGATTGCAAGAACGAACGGATATATAACTGGAATGTTAAAGGACTTACTCCGGAGAAGATTTATAACAATGATAAAGGATTCGATGACCCACAGCAACAAACCCGCTTCGATGTTTAGACTACCTATCACTTTCAACATGACGTTGACTGCCAATTTGCGATCTATTTTCAAGGAGGCAGACGTGACTGTTACCTATGAGAACCCAAACGTGTTGAGGAACCTCCTGGGGAATCTGAAGGACAAGACTCCACCTTTACTTCAATTAGGCATATATGAAATATCTTGTGGTAAATGCCCGAAGGTACACAGATGCGTCAACCAAGGTTAAGCTGAGGGAAACTCGATGAGTCATGCAACTGGCCTCAATTACTGCAGCGCACCAAGCGTCCATCAGGGTCACAATCTGATCAGCAGAGCAGATTACATGCTATAAGTGGAGATACATGCTTATTAAATATACACTTATGAAGCCTGTACCAAGGATTAAAAATGTGGATTAATCCACATCGAGTGACTTTTTTTTAACAAAGAAGAGAGGAGAGGAATGATGAGATATTATGCAGATGTCTTTGACTCAATTTATAATAATTGTGGGTTTATTCATCTGCTGAAGATAGTATAATAAAGAAAAATCAATAAACATAAATAAAAAGGAACTAAAAAGAGAAGAACGACGAGATGTTTCGTCCTGACCTCAGGACATCTTCAGATCACCTCCCCTTCTTCTTGGACATTTCACGGTGTTGACTCTTGCCTGAGTTTTTGTTTCACCGTGTTTTTGTTTTTTTGTAACTGCATACTAAAAACAAACAGTTATTAAAAAAAACAGAAAATTGTCTGACCAAGTCCTTTTCGAAAATTTTCGTAAAGATTCAAGGATTTCAGGCCTGGTAATTATTAGTTGTGGGTCATTTATTTATTTATGATTAATTTATTAAAGGCAATACAAAAAAAAACAATAAAAAACAAAATTAAAAAAATAGAAGATTGTTTAGTTTGAATGAATCTCGTATTTAATTTTTTGTTCAATTGCTGTATTTTAAAAGTGACAAATTGCTATATTTTAAGTGACAAAGTAATTAATTTTTTTGAAATTCCTCTTTTTAAAATGATTTTTTCAAATTACTGTAAATTTAAGTGATTTCATGTTTTATTGCTGTAATATAAAGTAACTACATATATACTTACTTTTTTAAAAATCGAATTACGATTGGAATAAAATATTAAATAAAAGAAATAAATTTCACGATCTGGATCTAAATTGAAAATTAAATTCTGGATCTAATTTTTTTTATTAGTATTGTTTTTTATAAATTAATTTAGCGTATTTTTATTTCTCATTATTAGGAGCTTTAGCATAAAAGCTACTTATAAGAATGCGCCTTTGGTCTGTACGTTTATCCGACCGGCCGCCGTTTGCACGATAACTTGAAAACGAATTAACTTTTTCAAATTCTGTTTTCAGAAATATGACCATCTAAGTCTTAGCTCGGACGTATCAACTTTTCAGAGTTTTTCATGGACCCCTCTAAGTCGAATTTACGTGCTAAAACAGTGAGTGTAAAGAATACAAAGATAATGGCATGTCATATAACAATCGATTTGCCAAGAAGGAATACATTGTTACTTTCTGTTCATCTTTTAAGCATTACTGACATCGGCACACGCACGTGAAATCGCTTTGTTGACGCACGATTACTCAAGTGCTTATTAAGTAGCAGAGGAATGGAGCTATTTTTATTAGTTTTATAAAGTCAGAACGTCCTCTTCATAATTTCTACATTATTTGAGATAGAAGGTTGAAATTCGGAATGTAGCTTACTATGAGCATAGCCATCTGCACTATTTAGTTTGGTTTTGATTGGTACAATGGGGTCGGAATTACGTGGGTGGGATTCAGGGAGGTTCAACATCAAGGTGTGCTATTTAGATACATAAAGGCGTGAAATTCGGTATCCAGATTCCTCTAGGCAAGATCTACAGTACTATGAAGTTTAGGCCAGATTGTTCCAGGGGGGTGGGATTTGCGGGGGTGGCAGTCACTTGGCAGCATAGGGCATGTTATATATCATACGTTTGGAAATGATGAAAAAGGAAAGAAGATACGAGGTTTTTTACATTTTATACACATTACTATCAATAAAATCAATTTTTTTGATTAAAAACTTACGGAGAGGTAAAAAGTGCAGATAAAGGGGTAAAAATAAATGAAGATGGGACCTGCCCTACTCGGGGGGGGGGGGGGTTAATTTCTTTTTAATAGATGTATAAATGTATTTCTGCTTCACTGCTAAAGCTCCTCCTTGGAATGTTTACAGGATTTTATTTTTATTCTCTTTTAAAACCTAGTGAGCATTCAAATTGTTAGAATGATGTAGATGAATTTTATCTTATGGCCGAGATAGAAAAACTAAAATCAAAATCCACAATGCTGGATGTTCAGCAATCATTGCTTCAAGCAGTTAGGTAGACTTACACAGTACACTAAAAACAACACTTCATCAAAGCAGAACAAACGCCTCAGACAATTATTTAAGAAGATTAAAACACACACCAGACATGAGCAGCACAATCAACACATTACAGAATATATGGACACATTAAAACAAAAGTTAGCTGCAAAAACACAACGCCTGAAGAGATACAAAACATGCACTCAGTGCAAACAGCAGAACAAGTTATTCGCAAACAATGAGAAGACATTCTATAAGCAGTTAAACAAAGATTATACACAGACACAAAACACTGGTCTGCCAACACAAACAGCACTCCGACATTATTGGTCGTCTCTTTGGTCTGTCTCAGTTGAACATAATAGGGAAGCTAGCTGGATCAGGGAAGAGGAGCAATTAGCATCCACACTATCAAACATGCCTTATACTGACATAACAGCAGATGAACTCTCACAAGTCATTAAACGTACTCACAACTGGAAGGCTCCAGTGTAGATAGGATTCAGAACTTCTGGTATAAGCGCTTCACCTGTTTGCATCTGGCCCTTGCAAAACAGATCTCCAACACTTTGCAAACACCACAGACATTGCTACATTTCCTCACACAAGGAATAACATACATGGTACCAAAGTCACATAACACTACAGATCCCACACAATAAAGACCTATCACATGCCTGCCTACACTTTACAAAATAATAACTGCCTGTATCGCAAACAAAATTTATACACACATAGATACAAACAATATTCTCACTGAGCAACAAAAGGGATGCCGTAGAAATCACATGGGTTGTAAGGAGCAACTCCTGATATTTAGTGTGGTCCTATGGCAAACTCACAATAAACATCGACACCTACATGCAGCCTGCATTGATTACAAAACGGCCTTTGATAGTGTCCCACACTCATGGCTGTTATATACACTACGATTATATAAAATAAACCCTACACTTATCACATTTTTAGAAAGTACAATGTAGCATTGGAGTACTACACTACACCTCACACTCAACAGTGAAACCATCACGACTGACAAAATACAGATAAATCGGGGCATCTATCAGGGTGACTCACTGAGCCCACTCTGGTTTTGTCTTGCACTAAATGCACTTTCCAACAGACTGAATAGCACAACTTACGGCGACACAATTAAACATAATAAAAGCTGCCACTACACGCTTTCACACTTACTCTACATGGACGACATGAAACTCTACGCCTTCACAACACAACTGCACCAATTACTTGACATTACACAAACCTTTTCAGAAGACATAGAAATGCAATTTGGGTTGGACAAATGCAAAACCATTCACATTGAAAATGGAGTACTCAGGGAAGGGGGCTTCACATTAGATGAACCAGTTCACATTGCTGCTATGGAAAATGACGAATTTTACAAATATCTAGGATTTAAGTAAGCCAAGCTTCTGGAGCACAAACACATAAAGAATACGCTCACTAAACAATATCTTCATAGGCTAGAGACAATACTTAAAACGCATTTAAATTCCAGAAATTTAATCAAGGCCATCAATACTTATGCCACGACAATACTCTCCTACTCCTTTGGAGTCATACAGGGGACACACACAGATCTTGAGGGACTTGAAAGGAAACAACGTAAACTGCTTACAAAGCACAGAAAGCATCATCCACATGCAGCTATTGAAAGACTCACCCTGCCTCGTTCAGAGGGAAGCAGAGGTCTTATTGACATAATAGATCTACACCAGAAACAGACTCAGTCACTCAGAGAATTCTTTCACTCTAAACAACACACATCACCATTACACAAAGCAGTCTGCATGGCTGATACAAAATACACACCTCTGAATCTGAACAGCATGCAGAACGCCCATAACATTCCTACAACATGCACTAAACTTCAATCATGGCTCGGAAAGCAACTCCACGGTAGACATCCTTCTGACCTCAACCAGTCACACTTCGACAAAAAAGCGTCGAACTTTTGGTTGAGTGAAGGGAGTTTCTTTGGGGAAACTGAAGGAACCATGATTGCCATACAAGACCAGGTTATTAACACTAAAAATTACAGAAAACATATTATCAAAGATTCGACTGACAGGTCTTGCAGGAAATGCCATATTGCAGAGGAAACCATCCAACACGTCATATCCAGTTGCAAAATACTCACGCAGACAGATTATTTACACAGACATAACCAGGTAGCCAACATCATACATCAACATCTAGCTAAGATACACAAGCTAAGGGACATTCACACTCCTTACTATAAATATATCCCTGACACTGTCTTAGAGAACACCACACATAAACTATATTTTGACAGAGCTATAATCACTGACAAAACTATCCCTCATAACAGACCAGACATTACACTAGTAGATAAGCAAAACAAAGTGACTTACATAATTGATATCTCCATCCCCAACACACACAATTTACAAAAGACATACACTGACAAAATCACTAAATATACGGATCTTGCACATGAAATAAAACGCCTTTGGGGAGTTAACAGAGTACACATTGTTCCTATCGTTCTTTCTGCCACTGGGGTTATTCCACATTCGCTACACAAAAGCCTGTCAACACTAAATTTAAACCCACACTTATACAAAACCTTACAGAAAGCTACAATTCTAAACACCTGTCACATAGTAAGGAAATTCCTACACCCAAACATCAATACTCCCACGAGTGCATAACTTTCCCTCCCTCGCATTTGAGTCCCTTGGGCTTTGGCCCTCTTTTGGGTCCGCCTCTGGGATTGGCTTCCGGACTTGATCCGAGTTTGGCTTCCCCAAACAATGATAATAATAATATTACGAAGGTTGTTCAAGAATGTTTGCCTCCTCGTCCGTAACTGGACAAATAAATGCAAGTATCAGATACAAAAAAATAAGGAAAAAAATGGTATCAAGAAAATAAGAATGAAAAACGCCTAATAATACGTTAAAAAAGACAATTATTAATGATGCGATGAATGTTAAAATCATTATGAACTAAATAAGTAAAATTATTTTTCTTAATACTAATAATATTATTAATTATTGAAAAACAGACTTACCTCGGCTGAATTTTCACAATATGGACGCTTCAATATGGAGATGAATAAGATCTGAAGACAACACGACAATCAATCGACAAGTAAATCTAACAGCACAATCGACAATCGACAATCGACAATCGACAATCGAACAGTGCAGGTAAAACGAAACGAGTGGTCCGAAAGCAACGCTTTCACTGCCATACTCGTCCAGAAAGTAACCACGGGAAGTACACTGAACTAGGCAAGAAGCCAGATGAAAGAGTCATCTGTTAAGTCATCCAGAGGATAAGATGGAGTCCTTTCCTATCAGGACGATAGTGTTGATTGTTGATTGACGAGGGACAAGGGACACGAGGAGCTAGGAGATCCAATATTCGGGAAATATCGCCTTTTGGATGTCGTCGAAATTGATGTCCAGGAGGTGGCGTGACCTGCGATGTCTAAGAAGGCTTCTGAAGGTAAGCGGGTGCTCAAGAATACCTGCAACCAGAGGATTGGGATGGTCCTTCATCTTCGGAAGCAGCTTTTTCATCAATTCCTGGACGTGATTTCCAATGGGAGGTATCTCAAAATCGTCGGCAATAGAAGTATTTGTTGCAACTCTCCTGTCAAGTTGACCAATGGTCCTCAAGGTAACGTTTTGGAAAGTTTGGAGGTTCTTCCATCTGGACTTACATATTTTGGCCCAGGCAGGCATACCATATAACAGAATGGTCCGGATTACCATTTTATATAGCAAAAGTTTGCTATCTATTCCAAGAGCGCTGTTTCGCCCCAGGAGGGCGACCAGGCTGAACTTTGCCTTCTTAGCCTTATTGATAGCATAGGAGACGTGGTCACCCCAATTTAGCTTAGCATCTATCACCACTCCGAGGTATTTGTAATTCTTCACCCATTCGAGCTCTCTACCCGAAAGAAGGAGAGGCTTCGGGGGTTTCCGAAGTTTCTTGGTAATAAACATAGCTTTGCACTTGCGACGTTTAGTTTGAGTCTCCACTTAGCAAACTATTTCTCGCACTTATGTAAGGCATTCTGCAATCGAGATATGATATGAGCGGGAATGCGAGCAGTGGTCATGATGGACGCGTCGTCAGCGAACAGATACAGCTTGCATTTTGTAAATGTTGGGAAGTCATGGATGAAAAAGTTGAAGAGTGCAGGGCCAAGAACAGAACCCTGGGGAACACCAGCTTTGACGTCACACGGGTATGACAAGGAGCAGCCAACCTTTACTCGAAATATCCTGTTCGACAGAAAGGATCTAATCAAGGCAATAAGATCGTCCGGAAATCCACAAGTAATCATTTTGTGTATTAGGCCTTCGTGCCAAACCTCATCAAAAGCTTTTCGGACATCCAAAAACACAATACTACCATATTTAGTGCAGTTAAGAGGAGTGTTTAAATCTGCAACAAGCCTCCAGATCTGGAGTTGGCAGGAGTGACCTGGTCGAAATCCGAATTGCTCTTCACGAACAAGATTGTTAGCCACACAGAAGTCGTTAAATCTCTTAAGAATGATGCGTTCAAACACTTTTGATAGCATAGGTAACAAGCTTATAGGCCTATAGCTGACAGGGAGAGCAGGCTTCGGTATGGTAAAGATTACAGACTCTTTCCACTTGACAGGAAAGTAACCATGTCTCCAGCAGTCATTCATGGCCCTGGTAATAGTCGCAACAACATTAGGAGGTAAGTTCTTGAGAGTGCTATTAGTGATGGAATCGATACCTGCTGCTTTCCTGCTTTTAAGATGCTTGATGACGTCGGAGATTTCCTGAACACCAATAGTGTCCTCACAGGTAGAAATACGATGAGTGAGCTCGTATGCGATACATCCATCGTTGACAAGACGAATATTTGGGAAATTATCCGGGTTGTTCTCACCAGGAGTGGTAAATTGTTTAACCAGGGATTCGGCTATCAGTTGAGCTTTATCTTGATCGCCCGTGACAGCATTGCCATTTGCGTTAAGCAGCGGTGGTAAGTTAATGGGTCTGTTTCCTTTAAGAGCCCTTACACTACCCCAGAGTGAGTTGTCCTGGACTGACAGGGACTTTAGCTTTTCGCTCCATCTTTGATTACGTAATGATTTAACCTCTTCCTGGACCTTGCGAGCTAGCCTGTTGTATTTCGTCTTGAAGAAGGAAAGTCGTTTACGCTACCATAACCTTCTATAGGAATTTCTTTCAAGTATGAGACGCCTGATGTAAGTAGGGAGGTCGAGATGTTCAGGACGCTTTCGATCAGTAGTGAAAGTGCTGGAAGCTGTAGCATCATTGATAACACGAGTAATAGAACTGATATTTGCATTAATATCCTCGTTGTCAATAACCTCCTTATATGGAATGCTGTTTTCTCTAAGGATATCCCTGAAGAGTTTCCAGTCTTATTTGGAGCGAAGCCCAATCTTAACATCGATGTTCAAACCCTCAAAGATAAGCATCACTGGACGGTGGTCAGAGGATAAGTCGTCGACTGTGAAAATATTATAGGGCTTAAAGAATCCTTTAAGAACTACAACATCCAGCACGTTGCTGACAGGAGAATGGTCGCAGTAATACGTGTCATCAAGGGGTCCAGCAACAAAGGTGTCAATCTCGTTTAGAGTATATCCATAGAGGATATTGCCATTTTGGTTGGAGCATTTGGAATTCCATGCAGGGTGCTTAGCATTAAAGTCTCCCGCCATAACCACTGGAACGGGCCCAGACAGCAGCTCATCAAGCTCGCATGGTCCAAGCTTATGCCTAAGAGAATTATACAGAGAGGTGAATTTAATTTCACCTGCGTCGGCGTTATTTATTATCACGGAAACAGCTTCCATTCCTACATAATTTGGAGTGACAGTCTCACGATGATCAATGCCATCTTTGACAATGATAGCTGCTCCACCAAATGCTTGACTGGCGTTGTTACCCAGAGGTCGATCCTTTCGATAAACATGATAACCCGGGAAGTTAAAAGCTTGAGTTGATTTCAGGTGCGTCTCACACACGAAAGCTATGTCAATATTCCAATTAATGATGAAATTGTAATATTCGATGCGCTTCCGATAGATTCCCCTGGCGTTCCATATATTGCAACGAAGCTTTCCGTGGGTAATTGTTCTGTAGTGGTGTCTGTCCATGGTCAGTTTTTGATTTCGTGGGACGCAATCTGTGGCAGTACGTTGCCACTTTCCTTACAGAGGTTAAGAAGGTTACCAGACTCCTATAAATGCTACGCAATTGGATTGGATCGACCGCATCTGAATGAGAAGAGCTGGATGCGACTGAAGCATAGGTTCTGCCATCAACTACTTTAGTGCTTTTGATCCTTTTGACTTGGGGATATTTCGGACATTTAGTGTAACTTGAAGTATGCTGACCATCACAACGAATGCATTTAGGGGGGTCTTTACCCTTTACATTAGCACAGTCCCTCGACTGATGGTCACCGGCGCACTTGTTGCATCTAGGCGATTTGGTGCAACCTTGGGAGACGTGCCCAAAACGTAAACAGTTGTAACACTGTAAGGGCCTTTTGTTGCCTCTAAATAATTCTACAGTAACAGCAAGAGGACCGACACGCTTTAAACTCAAAAAGGACTTATTATGCTCAGTGTTTTGGAGTAAAACCAACACCAGTGGCATTTCAACGGAACCATTTGCCTTTTTCAACCTGATTGCCTTTTCTGGGTAATAATTTGCCTTCCTGAGCTACAGCACTTGAGCTACATAGCTTAAATAGGCTGGTGAAAACCACGGTTTCATAGTTCAAGCAATTCTATTGGTTCTTAAGTTGGCAGTCAATACCTAGTTGATAGTTGATTGGATGGGAATGACATCCAATGAAATCGACTTTATATGATACAGTGAAACACCAATAGGATTAAACGGTTATTTGATAAATAACAATGTCTCCAGTAAAATTTATTTCTCAGGAATGCATGAAAATAGACCTACTTCCCTGGCCGCGTTTCATTTCCCTGACTTTCCAGAATGTGGGAACCTGACAATTCCATTGACTTGTTTGTTTGTGTTTTTCCTCATACAGCCCCTCCCACGTACATTTTGTTTTATCTCTCCTTTCAAGGATTTACAATCCTGCGCTTAATTTTTATGTTTTATATTTTTCCAAGATTCTTGTCTCGTTCTTCTGTTCTTATATATCTGCTATTTCCTTCTCTTTCACATTTATTGTATTTTATTCTACTATAGTGCCTGGCACGAAAGAAAAAGGAAACTGGCACATGTGTACATAAAAAAAACTCATTCAACCAATCAGAAACGAAGTGGAAACAAGGTATCAGTAGTAAGTAAAACGTTACTGATTAGTAGAACGAGTTTTATTTCATTTACACATGCGCAGGGCTGCCACTCCAACTTTATCTCCAAAAAAGTAGCAATAGTATCCTACTAGATTAAAAAAATTATCCAAAATATTAGCCTGTGTTTTAAAAACACAAGCCTCTGAAACGAAATATACAATGCATCTATCCACTGCCATTGATTCTTAAAATAAAATTATAACATTATTATTTGCAAAGTTAACTTTTATTCTTTATGAAAAATTCGTATAAAAGATTATATAAAATTGCAAAAGATATATTCGCATCATTTAATTTTAATATTGTTTGGCTTTTTTGAAGGATTTTTACAAGATACAAATGAATCAATTAATTCACTTTTTCTTTTATTTAAAATGCGGCTTAATTTTTCAACTTCTTTTTCTTGCAGCAAGGTTTGTTTTCTTTACTCGGTTGCACCTTCTAACAACCCCTGTGCAAGTCTTATTTCGATAATAGCATTTTTTTTCAATTGCGCGTTTTAATCTCTCATTGGCTTCTCGAAACAATGAATCAGAAGACTGTTGTTGATTTCGTTTCCTTTCACTGCTGCAACTGCCCTCTCTTCCATTTCTACAATTTTCTCTTGTCTTTCTTTAAGTTTCTGCTCATTGATCTGTTCCAGTTGTGTACGTTCTGCTTCGTCGTCTTCCTTTTCATTTCTTCCATTTTTTTATTCTTTTCCTCTTCCTTATATGCAACATTTGACTTATGCACATTCATTGCCATCGTTTACCAATTCTTTAGTTATAGGCATCAATGCATCACGGTTTACATAAAATTTTAAACCATCTACAATAGCTAACCTAAATTTTAAACCATCAATTTTCTTGAGATTGATGCTTTTTCTTCCGGAAGAATTAACTTCGACTTGGAGAAACCTTTCTCAACCTCACTATTCCCATGATACAAAACTGAACAGGCTTTTATAAGAGCTGCTAAATTTGGATATTTAAGCTCTCCTCTAGCATTCTTTGTATAAATGATATCCCACTAATAGTGATCAATTCGTTGACTTATTGGTGGAACATTTGCATCATCTAGGACGTTTAACAGTCTCCATTCATAGCTATTGAATTTAAACCAAGAGGTAAGATCTCCGAAATCTTGGTTAATCCTATGAGGCTTCTTGAATTTTGTGGCTGCCAAAATGCGAAATGTTTAAGAATTGAATTTTGGGTAAACACTTCATTCGTTTCCATAAGATAACGACATGTCGCTAAATGATGTTTTTGTACTTTGTGCAAAAATTGCAACTTATCTGAATCAGACAGACTTCTGATATAGTCTTTGCTTTCTTTCGAAATATCTATCTGTAGTACTGGCAGCAAGTTTTCTTTTGCTGATAAGAAATCTGCACAAATATTTTTGTTTATCAACCTAGAAGGTATACAGATGCGCTCGGCAAATGTCATAATTATCTTGGTTATTTCATCATGAAGAACATGAATTAGAGGTTCATGACGCTGAAATAAACCGGTAAAATTAGTGGATAGTTTGGCACTATCCGATATGAACGTTAGCTCAGGTTTAATATCACACAGTTTAAGTGATTTAATTATGCGCTTACACTTTTCTGAATTGACACTTTCTTTACTTGGCAAAAAATTCAAGAAGTATTCACACACAGCTGGCCATTGTTCCAAGATCCGATCAACTGCAGGCTCCAATGTCAACCATCTCGATGAAACATGTTTGAGAATCTATGGGAAGGAAGATTGCATTTCATTTGAATATTCGAGTAATCCTCCCATCGAGCAGGAAAATCATGGAAAAAGTAATAAATATCAATAATCAAATTGTTTGCTGTTTCTCCAAAATCATTAATTCTCTTGAGGAAAGCATTATGAACAATATGTATATTACATGTTCCTATATTTGTTGGCCCTTGCCTCTGTCTTCTGTCAGTGCATTATTTATAAGGCGCCACACCTGGCGATTAACTTGTGGCCCACATGAACCCAGCATCAGAGGTTTATTAAGAGGTAATCCAGAGCTTTGAATTCCGTCTTTGATATGCACTGCCAAATCAGTTGCTGTAGCATGTCCTAAAAACATGGTTTGAAGGTGACGACTCAACCCTTCCTTTTCTTTCCCAGCCCAGTAACGAATAACTAACTGAAGTTCTTTTTTACTTTCAGCATTAGTGGTTTCATCAAATAGAATTTATTAAAACGAGCCTTGGACATCTTTAGTAAGCTCTTTTTTGAAATAAGGTTCCAATGCTTCTGTTATTAGATAGGTAAGTTTAGTTCTGCCTAAAGTAAAGTTAAGCATTGAAACTGGAAACATACATTCAAAAATTTCACGTATATCTTCTGATGAACTTGTTGCCATATTACAAAGAAAAGTTTTCATTGCCCAGATTAATTCAATTCTTACTCGTTCTTCGCGGATATTAAACATCCGCAAAGATGAACAATTACAAGGTGTAGCTTCTTTATCAGAAGGGTTATTTGAAGTTTATACAAGTTGATTGCAACTAAATGTTACTTTCAGGTTGCGGATATGGATTTGGGTAGCAGCATGTTTATTAACAGCAGCAAAACCTTTTGTTCCACAGAATACTTTCTTAATGAACACCAAGCAATATATGCACTGATCATCTTTTCTACACCAAGAACCAATCTTATTGCCACAAACGTCAGTTTTCTGCAACCATGTTTCCTTAACAACATATCTTTTTGCCATGTGATGGAGTAATCTGTAAAAAAACCCAACAGCAAAAAAGAATTATTGTATTTATTTGTTTACATTTATTTGTCTGTTTAATGTAAGTTAATGGTATTTTCAGACTGTATACAACATTTGAGAAATATTTCATGCTTGGCATTTTTTGAATTGATTCAACCGTTTAGGAAATAGAGGCACTGAAAGTGTGGAACTTTTAAAGTTTTCAACTGAATTTCATCGATGAAGACAAAGAGATAGTGGGTGAATCTTACAGACATTCCTATTCTACTTTTTGATGGGCTTTAAGAAATTGAAGTCAAGTGAGATTACTTCCTCAAATAGTCGCATATTAATGAGGTGGGCGTGGCCCAATCGAGCCAATCAGCGTGCAGGATTCGCATCACGTGACCCCCCACCACCCCCTACCCCTTCCTGCA
>JAHWFO010100762.1:119899-140832 GCA_023313115.1 Rhysida immarginata
TGCAGGAAGGGGTAGGGGGTGGTGGGGGGTCACGTGATGCGAATCCTACACGCTGATTGGCTGGATTAGGCCACGCCCACCTCATTAATATGCGACTTTTTGAGGAAGTAATCTACTAAGTCAGAATTTCAAAAATCCAATATTTTTTAATACACATAATCAGACTGCATCCAAAGGACTGCTATCCCCAGGACTTTGCTTGTTACTAAAAAATTTTAGAAAACTGTTACGAAGCTATTCCGGGTACTGATTATCCGTTTTACCAAATCACACTAGTAAATTCGAACAGCTCAATATTTACGGAATGCAAAGAGATTCTTCAAACAATGATAAATTCTGATGTCTTGAAGAAAAGAAATCACTTCTCCCACTCGTTGACAGAAGCCTAAAAATGTGTAGGATTTTATCTGATAATTTAGTTATTTTTAATAACTTCTCCTACTCCTACGAGGGAGTTTTGCGCCATCCCATTAAAAACGACTGCTACGAGATGACAGTAGCAGTCGGGACCGACGGCTTAACGTGCCCTCCGAAGCACGGGGGGTTTCATGATGGAAAAGCTGCTGGGGATAACGAACCAGAGGCTGTCACCAACTGCTGGAACACCAGCTATGGTCAATCGGCAAATGGGTCAGACCAAAGTCCCCCAACAGCCACGCCCCAAATGGCTGTCCCGCCAGCGGTGGCCCTCAAGCCCAGGCCGTCACCCAACCAGCAGCTGGCCGCGCCTGAAGTTGCTGAACTCCATTGATTGGCAAGCCAACCGACGAGACAACCAGGCCACGGCCACCCCCATTACTGTAACTTACAACACTGCAGTTGTTATTTGCCATCCTAAAACAATTTTTTAAAACAGTTTTATGCTAAAACTCCGTGAAATTGCCAGTGAAGAAAGCACTCTCCCGAAGCTTATGTCAGAAATGCTCACAAGAGTTCGCTCACTTCTCACTTGCACGATGATTATAGAATCATTCCTCCTTTTCATAAAATACTTAATTTTATCGAAATATTCATTTAGTCAATTAATTAGGATAATTTATATACTTTGTGAAAAGAATTAATGATTATATTAAAATTTATGACTAGCGATAAAGGCTAGTCAACCAAAGCATGTGCCCACATAGTGCAAATCAACCAAATTTAATAGATATACGACAGGTATAGCTTTGTTAAGAGTAACTTACTTTTATGTGAAGAAATTTAATTTTTCTGTCACTTCGGATGTTCTTACAGTGGAAAATCACGTGCTGGTCGCATTTGTTCTTTGAGCATGCAAGCAATCTCACATCACCTGAATGACGATAACATAGATTGTCTGTTCCGGCGTTTAAATATTCAGTTTTTTACCCAAAAGAGAGCTTGTAGTATAATGTAATAAAAGAAACAAACCTCGTGACAGTGGCCTTATTCAAAGAAGCAAACCACGTGACTAACGCATCTGTATGCCTGCGCCAAACCATAAAATTGATTGGATGGATGCATTCGCTATGCTTCCTTTTCCAGTATGAACTATGATATAAAACTTACAATATAACAATAAGAATCAATAATTTATCAATTTTTTAAAAAAACAGTCGCCAAAACAGTCGCTTTTCATAATTTTTCAAAAAACTAGTTGCAAAATAGTAGCTTTCCACAAAATAGTCGCAAATGGCAGCCATGCATGCAGCAGTTTCCTTTTTCTTTCGTACCAGGCACTATAGGTAACTACAAAAGTTCTTGCTGTTTTTAATTCCAGAAAACAAAATGATGTACACAAAAAGTAGCATATTGCTAGTCCCCAATAATCCACATTGGCATCTACTACCTTCTGCGAACAAGTCTCTTGTTGGTCAATCCCCTGGCTATAAAACTTGCCGGTCTTGGACTCAAAGAAATCCGTGATTGCCTTTCGGAGGTCTGTATCATTGGTGTAGAATTTTCCACGAAGATGGTTGTCCAGAGAACGGAAAAGGTGATAATCCGCTGGATCAAGATCTGGTGAGTAAAGTGAATGACACAAAATTTTCAAGCCAAGCCACTCTATGATTTCCCTGGCCATCTGCACCACATGTAGCCACGCATTGTCATGAAGGAAGAATACCCCTTTGCGATTCACCAATGCTGGCTCGTTCTGCTGCAATGCCTATTGTACACGTTCCAACTGCTGGGAGTAAAGGTCCCCAGTGACGGTTTGGCCAGTTAATAGCAGCTTGTAGTGAACCATTTGGCGTCTAGTCCACCAAAAACACTAGTCTACGGGGTTCATCAGAAATGGCAAATTTTCCCGACCTGAACTTCTGGAACCATTGCCTTGCGGTGCGTTCTTTCACAGCATCATCCCCAAACTTAAAACACCTTCGGCAACTTGATGCTGCTGCTGACAAGCCCACCTTGAAGTCATAAAGCAAACTACACCTAACCATCTCCTGCGATACCTTCATTTGTCGTCACTTCTGCATGAGATGTGATTGATGTCAATGCTCAACAGCCCTGTATTTATACAGGGTAACATTCCTGCTCCCCCCTGACAGATTTTGGACCGCACTGTACACCCATTTGCATATCTTCTATCACTTCCTTTTATGGCAACATAAAAACGTCAATAACTTCTGTGATTACCTAGTATTTCAGTTTTAACAGGTTTACACTTCTGAGTAGTTTTAACTTCTGCCCTAAGGTACCTGTCAACTTTTCAATTCTTATATCTTTGTCCAAATAAATTTATTAAATAGCCAATGAGTTGTCTGAGAGAATATATTTAAACCTCATATTTATGATGTTAAAATGCAGATGTTGAAGGCATTTAAATAAATATACCGTATTTTTTCGAAATTAGGCCGCGGCTCTAAATTCAAGAAAATCGAATATTTTAGTTCAACTCGGGATCGTTCTGTTGATAGATTTACTTCGTGACCCCTCGACACACTTAAATACAGTCGTCTTTGGCAGTGAAATTTTTAGAAATATTAAATGGGTTTATTTCTTCACTTACAGTATTCTAAATAGTTTTAAAATCCTCATTATTATGACGAATTCATAAGAGTGTGGACGAGATGCCGCATTAATTGGAAGAAAACTCCACAAGTTTTTTTTAAAGATTAACTTTTCATTAATAATAATAATAATAATAATAATAATAATAATAAAACGGAATTCCTATTTAAGATATCAAAGTTGCCACCCGCTCCACCAACCGGGGGTGGGAGGGCTGATTTTAGAACAGAAAGATTTCCTCATTACAAAATAGTAATTTTTTGTCTCGACAAAATTTTCCGTACAGTGCTTTGTTTTTGAAATACAGTGGTCGCTGCTTAATGTGGCCACCTTTAATACGGCCACCCGCTTTTTATGGCCACTTCAGCTCGGTCCGGAATTTTCTGTTTCCTATGTAACAAATTTTCGCTTTATGTGGCCACACTCCGCTGAATATGGCCACCTTTTTTCCCGAATTCCCGAATTCTACTTTTTCATCTTATCTTACTCCAGATAAATGAACACCCGCTTATAACCACTTTTCATTTCCATCTAAGCCAATGGACACTGCTGCCCAAAATAAGAGAAAAAGATGTGACTTATCAGCAAGTGAAAAAGTTGACCTTTTGAACTGGTGTCATTCAATGGGATATAGTCAACGTTGAGGCAAGGTTGTCAAACAAACATTTTAAATAAATATTTTGACAACATACTGTACGTGTATAAATTATTTTTTAAGCAAACAAACTTGTCTATATATAAATACAAACACATGGTCGACTTGTTGGATAAAAATATAAGTACTTTTGGTAACCTCGCTTAAAACAGCCACCGGTTAATGTGGCCACTTGAGCATGATCCCGAGGTGGCCATATTAAGCGGCGACCACTGTAATTCCATGTCTAAACAAAAATGGACCACCCTGTATAATAATATTTCTTAAAATTTCACTGCCAAAGAACACTGTATTAAGTGCATCGAGTCACGAAGTAAATCTATCAACAAAATGATCCTGAGTCGAACTGTATGTGACAAAAAGTGATTTTGACAAAATGAGATACCCTACCATGAAAATGATTTCACTATAAATACTGTAAGTAAATACGATAAATAAAGTCGAATTAATTTCTTTTTTCTATTAATAAAGACTTTCGACCCCTCCCCTCCCCACAATGTAACTCCTGCTTTCGTTGTAGATGAGTAGCTTCGTTCGCTTAATGATTTTGGATTGATCGCCAATACATTCATATATCGTTCCTATTTTCTTTTAAATTTGCTTATTATCTTTTTTATAAGAAAATTTTGTTACACTTTTTGAAAGAGTAAATCGCAGATTGATATTTTTTTTTTTTTAGTAAAAATTATCCAACTTCCCTGCTGTAGATAAAAACACGATGGCCTTTGAACTGATGGTTTTAAATTAACGAGTCTTTTTTCAATCTTTTTCTAACATTGAAATTAATATTCTAATACCTCGAAACAATAATTAACCAGCACATAATTTTTCATTCATAAATTATTAAGAAAACCAAGTGTTAAAATGTTAATGTCGGCGATTCGCTAGCTCTGAATTCACTGTACTTGGCGGTTACGATTAGTTGAAGATGTTATGATGTCATAGAATGCTCTCAATTGCTATTGGTCAGCACCCAGCAGTGAGTGTGTTGATAGAACCATGGCCACTGCCAAAAAAATAAGGAGTTGCTCTCGTTCATTAAAATGAGATTTCTGTAATTTACACATTTAATTAATAAATTTGTAAAAGCTTCATTAAATATATAAAATTAATGAAGATGGCTATATAAATAATAAAATTACTAGCTAAAATACTATTTAAAATACTACGGGACGCTAAAACGAAGTATTTAGATCTTTTTAGGCTTAGTTTTTTGCGGCCTATAAACGTTTTTTCGTTTCACCGTCAAATTTGCGACTGCGGCCTAAAGTGAATGCGGCCAATATTCGATAAAATACGGTAATATTCACATAAATATTTATGTATAAGACCACATAAATGCACACAATATAATTTAAATAATGAAAGTAAATTCATAAGAAAATGCAATAGTTTCAATGATTTCCAATGGGAGGTACACCGAAATCGTCAGCAACGGACACATCAGTTGCAACTCTCCTGTCAAGTTGGGCAGTGGTCTTCTGGGTAACGTTGTGGAATGTTTGGAGGACCATCCATCTGGAAGTAGATATTGAACCTAGGCAGGCATAACACAAAGCAGGATGGTTTGGATTACCGTTTTGCATAGTAATAGTTTGCAATCCGCTTGAAGGGTGCTGTTACGCCCTAGAAGAGCAACAAGACTAAACTTTGCCTTCTTAGCCTTATTTATAGCATAGGGTGTATGGCTGCTCCAATTTAGCTTGACATCAATTACTACTTTGAAGTATAAGTAAATTTTAAACCCAATTCATGATGCATGCACAATCCCGCTCACCTCACATCTCGATTATAACATCCTTTACATCTGTGCAAGAAATGTTTTGCTGAATGGAGGTTAAACTTGAACGTCGATAAATGCAAGGCTATGTTCATTATCAAAAAGTGTAGAAAAACCCCGAAGCCCCTTTTCCTTTCTGATAAAGAGCTGAATGGGTTAATAATTATACAGGGTGAATACAAAAGTCTGAACCCCGTTTTATTTTTTGAACCGAAGCAGATATGTCAATTTTGATGAATCCAATGAATAGGAAGTTGTGGGTGGCCTATCCCATGGTGCACTTTTCATCATCCCAAATATGCAAATTAAAACACATTCAAAATTTATCTTAAAAACCGTAAGGGATAGAGAAAAAAACCCAATTGGAAACTTGTCCAGCATAAAAAAACAAACAAAACGAAAAAAAATATCCAAATCGGACCAACCAATCACCCACAATCACGTGGTGAACTGTTTGTAGCTTACAAACAGTCATATTGCACAAAGAAAACTGAATGTTGATATTTCCACCATGTAAAGCATGCAAATCAAAAAATTAACATAAATTACCATGCTCACATTCACTTTCATGCGGAAAAGCAAATAAAAGGCATATTTCAGCACACAGAAGACAGAATAATTGCAGGATGGCAAGCTACACTGTTCCGGAAATGGGTAATTATTCACTGTGATTGTGGGTGATTAGTTGGTCCGATGTGGATGATTTTGTTTTGTTTTGTTTGTTTTTTTATGCTGAACAAGTTTGCAATTGGGTTTTTTTCTCTATCCCTTACGGATTTTGAGATAAATTTTGAATGTGTCCTAATTTGCATATTTGGGATGATGAAAAGTGCACCATGGGATAGGCCACCCACAACTTCATATTCATTGGATTCATCAAAATTGACATATCTGCTTCGGTTCAAAAAATAAAAGGGGGGTTCAGACTTTTGCATTCACCCTGTATAGAATTCACGACAGTCAACAATCGACAAAGAAATCATGACAATCTATAATCGAGCCGTGCAGTGAAACTGCATTCGAGTGGAATTTGAAGCTGAGCTTCCATAATCTCAACCTTGCTAAATAAATGCCATTGACGGATGTAGAAGAGAAGGACGAGACATAAGAGCCCTGGAGTACAATAAAAAACAGATATTTAATAAAAAGTAAAAAATAAATAAAAAAAATATAAAAAATAAATAAATCAATAAGTAAAAAATAAATAAATAAATAAAAAGCTGGCGTTTCCGATAAAGGCTATTCTTTGTCAAAGCAAGGAGGATAATTCTCTAAAGAAAGGAGAATTATCCTTCCTGCTTTGGCAAAGGATAGCCTCTACCGAAAACGTCAGCTTTTTATTTATCATTTTTTACTTATTGATTTAGATTTTTTATTATTTTATTAAAAATCTGTTATTAATTAAATAAATATCAAGAGGAATTAACCTCTATTGGTAGAGGTGATTTTGATTCGTGGCAGGGAGGAAATCTAAAGAAATTCTATGAAGAACTGGCTACATTGTGTTTCTTATTAAATTTGGTGTATAGATGCAGTTTATTAATGAAAAAACTTTCTGCATTCTCAGAGAAAAACTGATTTAAAAAAAAAGCAGCTAAATAGTTAGCAATTAGAAATAATTTTTAAATCCGTTAAATTTTCCATTTCCTGAGTAAAATAAACACCAGAAGCTATTTTTCTATTCATTTTATATTTCTCTAGGAATTTTATTTTTTTACCTATCATAATTCAAACATTAGGGAAACAAGCAAACCCTAAAATACATTTAGGTTGAATATCTATTCCTGCCACCTTCAATAGTAGCCAACATCCCAATTCGCGTCCATTCCACCCGGTAGACACACGCAGCGTTTTGCTTTGCATAGTTGTGAATTTTTTATTTATTAAAGTAAAAATACTAAAAATTCTTTTTATGTGCGCAAATATTCCAAACACTAATGCCTAACGTTTTGAAAACATTTTAATACATTAATAAAATTAACATCAAGACAAATTAATTAATACAAAAATTAATTTTAATAAAATAATGATTTGAAAAATTGAAAAACAAATTTTTATTGAAAAAAAAGCAATGGAAAAATTATTAAAAAAGAATTTGAAGATGTATTTATAACATGATGATTATATGATGATTGAATACATAAATAAGTACACGAGTCAGTTGACAAGTACTTTCAGTATACACTATGCCGTATTTTTAAACCGCCCGTTATTTAAATATTCAAGAAAAATGAAATAAAGTTATTTGACACAGCATTAATAGTGAGAATCAAAAATCAAACTGTTTTGCAATCACTTTTATTGTTGTCTATGCATAACGCCATCGATAAACAGCTTTACCATGGTGGCCTACAAACTTATGTTGATTTTTTAATTTTCTCTTCCGTGGTAATTCATTCAATTTCTTATTATATTTATTTGGCCGTACATTTTCGGTTTCATGTACAAAGAAACCACTCCCCCCTTCTCGTGTGATACCAGACTAAGGCCCGTTTCACACTGCTGCGGACGCTACGCGCGGAGAGGAAGTCCTATTGTAACTGTAGGGGCATTCGCATGCGGAGGAGCCGTCCGCATGGCCCGTCCGCATCAGCAAAATCCATTACAAGTAGTGTTGCTTTCACAGTCATGCGGAGTCCGCATGCGGACGAAGTGATTATCAGATTCAGTATACTTTTTATCAAATTGATATATTTTTTGAGTATTTTTTTGCATCTAGAAGACTTTTTTTTTAGTATTTTTGAATTTTTGTTAGATTTTTAGTATTTTAAGGTTTTTTTTAGTAAGTTTTTAGCATTTTATTCGTTTCCCCCCTGTATTTTGGAAAATAACTTAGTGTTTTTCTTCAATGTTTTGTTATTATATGAAAACATCGATTGCTCTGGTTCGAATATTTCGATGTTTTGAAAAATTATTTCACTTCTTTTTCAAAACAATAGGCTTTCTAATTGTAATGTTCCAATTGCATAATTATTGTAGACTTGCTTATTACTGTACTTTTTTTTTTTTTTGCTTTGTTATTGCATTGACTGGATCAACGTTTGCTAATTCCGGTCCCGGTAATTGATGTTAATTGAAATTTGAATAATCGATGTTTTTATCCAGTATAAAAATATTGCTTCAAGGAATACATGTCACCAAACACTTTAATAAAGTTTCAAGAACTATGTGCGTGAAAAAGTTTTAATAAGGATGCATTCATATTCTGAATTTTGCAGTTTTCTTTAATGAACGACAATAAATTATAATCAGTCGCCAATAGCTAATATGAAAACAACTCCTCGAAAATATGGCAACTTCAAAACTGCTTCGAACTGAGGGAGTTGCATTTTGTCCGTTTGCTTATCTTTTTTTTCCCGATTATGTTTCATTTACTAATTAACAGATGAATATTTAAAAGGCCCCAAAATTAAACTGCTCATGTCTTTTTCCAAAATTGAATTTCTGTACAACATAAATATCAACAAACAATCTCAATGCGTTCCGTTTACCCTGAACTATTTCAGTTTGCCAGAAACTACCCGATTATTCCAGCAACCAAAACCTTCTCTGGGACTGCGAATTTTTTTTTTCTGAATATGTAATAGGCTGCGATAGCTGTAATATGTAATTGCAGCGAGCTCATCGTGTAATTTTCCAGCAATGTGCTTTTTATAGCCTCAGACAGGGATATTTTTATAACCTCAAACCGGGCTGCTATATTCAGCTGCATCCGTCCGCATAGTCGTCCGCATGACTGTGAAAACATCACATGCGGGTGCGGAGTCCGTGTGCGTAGCGTCCGCACGGAGCGTCCGCAGCAGTGTGAAACGGGCCTAACACTAAGTTTTGCAGAAGTTAAATGGATTTGAGCCTCTCTGAATTATTACAAATGTCGTCATGTCTATCGATTGTTTGCATGTTTCACGAACAACATTTTACTTTCACATAGTTTCATCTACACCAGCGGTAAGGCTGTCAGCTGGAAAACACACGGACTTTACATCTGTGTTTGACTGGGAAGATTCTATTTCACATAGCAGCTAGTTATTTGAATTGCAATGGCCAGGATAAATTTGCTTAAACGTTGACACTCATTAAATATGGTGAGCTTACACATTCACTGTTTAGTGAGAAGAATGATCACTCTTGTTTATGCAAAAATATAGCAAACAGTGCTTACAAGGATAACCTGATTTTGAAAAGTCCATGAACACTGTGGTTTTGAAATATTTACATCATACCATAAACATTCTTCAGATTCACTTTTCACTTTAAACTGTCCGTGAGATAATATTATATCATCACTTGTATAAACTGATTTTGCAGTAAACCATCTTTTCAGAAAAAAAAGTGGGAACATCCGAGTTATAGCTCATTACGGAGTCAGTTAAGCTAACATTTGCATTGCAATATTTGATGAAGCATTCTGGCAGGCATTTATCTATCACAACTGTAAGCATTCCGGTCAGAGTTTTATCACAATTATTGTAGAGATATTTATGCTTGAGAAATTTATTTTGGCTCTCTGTTCCATTGTTTATTAATATGTCCATTTCTAATATATCTGGTAAACAGTATGTCACCCATCTATGTTTTTGTGGTAACCAAATGTTACTAAAATATGCTTGAGCTTTCTCGTTTTTTTTCCAAGCACCAGAACTATGCAATAAATTGAGGTGCTCTACAAAAAGATTATCATTTGAACAAGCTGCAATGCTTCGCCAAATTTTGAGCAAAACTTCTCCATTAGATGAATTAATATTAGCTTTTTTTTAACCCATCTAGCCCAAGCTTGTTCCCTATGAAATGCGCATAAATACACTGTACAGGTAGGAAATGTTTTTTCAATCGCTGAGATTTCTGATTCTGAACAGTCTGTCATAAAAAAACTCTAAACCCATTTTGGATTCCAATCGTAAAATAACTGCAGAGCTTCTACAATGCTTTTTGAACATTAATATTGCACAACAAAAATGCCAGCAACTGAATATCCAACGTTTGTTTGCATTACCATAAAAAAAATAAAGGAATCGCATATCTTTTTTTAAGTTGCATCTAATAGAGTAACTTTACCATATCTTTTTAACAAATGCCTTTGCCAATCAGTTTGAAAGCAAAATAGAAGTTCTTGGTCGCCAGGCATTTCATCGTCAGGCGAATTATATGGACGGGAAAAAATTGATCATTTTATACGCTTGGTGTGCTAGGTAATTATACAATTTTGTAAAGCTTCTTGGCCTATTTTTGATTTCTTCTTCAGAAACAGAGCATGACATATGATAATAGATGTTCCTTTCGCTTGGATAAAGAGCACTGTTTGCAAGATCAGGCTTGGTTGAAGAGCCTTCAAAATGTTGATGAACAAAATTTTGAGTTGAGGTAAAGCCTTTCTCAACAAATTCATGAATTTTTTTGACCAATTTTAAGTCAATATGTAGAGCTAATCTGGCTCCAAAGCTAATTTCGTGGTTGTGTCTGTCAAGATTCGATACTGAAATGATGTACCTTGTTTCAACTGTTCTGTCCTTGTCAGCTTGGAATTCTCTTAATAACTGAAAATAAAAAAAGTCATAAAAACAAATGTTTTAAATGAACTATTTAAAAAAAAAGTTAAAGTAAATTACCTGTTGCTTTTCTCTCCACTTTTGTTCGTTATTGCTTGGGAGCTTATAATTGCAATAAAAGTTTACAACTTTGATGGTCATTGTTGCAGTACAACCTATTTTTTTTTGCACTTTGCAAACTAAATCTCTTCTTTTTGCATTTGGATGATCAGACTGAAAATATCAATAGTTTCTATTGTCACATATCACAGCTCCTTTAAAACTCAATCTTGTTTATTTTCAAAACTAAATAATGAAATGTTTCCAACATTTTAAAAGGGTTAACTTACAGCAGGTTATAGTACTATTTGTCATTTCTTCATCCAATCATGTGAATCACTTTGTACCACATTTCTCTATATAAGGGCATGTAGACTCTAGTGTGTTATCCTTGATAAAGCCGGGAATGAATAGCAAAACTAGTAGGAAACTCTGTTCTCTCTTTATTGTGTTGTAAGGTCTCTACAAATTTTATGAATATTTAATGTCCTAAAAATAAAGTGTTATGCCATGTCCTTGGAGAAAATGTTCAATGTTAAAAAAATTGTGGAAATTAGTAGTATAATATTAATAGAAATTTTTTGAGACTTAAAAAGAGTCTTTTCTCTTCGATGAAATCTGGTAAATAATAATCTTCTTCTATATACAGGGTCGGGACACATTAATATGACCACCTGCTAGTATCCGGAATATACACCTTTGGTGGCAAGCACAGCAGCTAGTCGACATGGCAGAGAGTCCATAAGTCTTCAGAAGGTGGTTGCAGGTATCTGGGAACATTCGGCGATCAGTGCATCTGGTAATTCCATAACCGTGCATGGTGGAGGGTCCAGATTGCGGACATGGCGATCGAGATGGACCCACAGATGTTTAATGGGTTGAGGTCCGGGGAGTTTGGTGGCCATGGGAGTAGCCTGAATTCATCCTCATGCTCCTCGAACCAGTCGTCGACAATTTTGACTGTATGGCAGGGAGCATTGTCCTGTTGAAAGATGCCATCACCCTAAGGAAACACTGTCGACATGAAGGGGTGTACCTGGTCTGCGACGATCGTCAGGTAACGAACAGCATTTAGTGTACCCTCCAGCGGTATCAGTGGACTCAGAACATATCACGAAAACATCCCCCAAACAGTCACACCTCCCTCACCAGCCTGTCGTCTGCCAACGATGGTGTCGGGATGTCTGTTCTCAGATGCTTCCAGGCGAATTCTCCGACGTCCGTCCACTCTGTTCATCAGAAACCGCGACTCGTTAGGGAAAGCAACCCTTTGCCACTCGGCCGAGGTCCAATAGCGATAGTCCATTGCGAATTGGAGGGGTTTTCGGCGATGCACAGGCGTCAACATGGGTGCTGTTACCATACGCCTGCTCCGGAGCCCCAATCTCAAGAGGGGTCGTTGCACTGTCATGGTGCTAACACACTTAGTGGCCCCACTGTTCATTTGCTGGGTCATTTGCGTAACAGTGGCACGCCGATTGATCTTGGCCAGGCATCGTAACCGATGCTCGCCTCTAGGATATATGGCCCATAGGGCCCCACAGTTACCTCTTCGTTTGCTCGAAACTGTCTGGTTCGTCCAGTCGCAGTGCACCTTCACAACGGCAGCCCTAGAGCAGTTCACAAAGGTGGCAGTTTCTGAAATACTGCCCTCCTTGGCTCGACAGCCAAATGGTCATCCTCTTTTGGAGGTGCGATAGGTCACTTGCTCTGCCTATGACAGCGACAATTGGGGTGTTAACGGATGCTACTACACGTCTGCTGTTGTCAGCTTTTAATGATATGCAATGATTTTTCATCTGCATACCATGGGACGTTTCAACATGTTCGAGGAGAGGTGGTCATATTAATGTGTCCCAACCCTGTATATAAAGAAGGTAGTTTGTGGGTTTGCGTGTATTGAATACAAATCTACAGTTTTATTCCGATCTTGATGACATTTTGCATACTTGACCTTCAAAGGATGAGGAAGGTCACTGTCTACCTCAGATTTCGGAAAAATAATAATTATCGATAAAAAATCGGTATTCATGGTTATGTCAGGGCATATTAGTAAGAAATATCTCTTGACCAACAATGCAAGGCAAAGTTTGTGCAATAACAGGTATCAACAATGGTATCAACATGCAATTCTGAAACACACTGCACGGACTAGCAATATACAGGGAGTTTCATAATTGGTGTCCCGTCTTTAGGTCTAAATAACGGCTCAAGGGGAACAGATTGGGAGAAAATGAATATTGATTATTTGGTTTTACTATCCCCTAATTCAGAATAAAAACATTTCGCGTCCCTGGGGGTGAAGGGGTAAATTTTGAAATTTTAATTTTGTAGGGGTAGGGGTTAGACCCCATGTGTTATTTAGAAAGTTGTAGAGCATCATGTAAAATGCGGGTTTACCAAAAAACCCGGTGAAAAAATCTCATCCCCTGCCCTTTATCGAGGGGGTAAAGTGAAAGGTATGGCTAGCCGATGTGGACAAAAAGGACATACTTATTAGAAAACATTAGGGCCTACATTTGGAAAATAAATGAAAATGAATGAGTGGGGTCAAGACCATTGGCTTTTCAGGGTAATGACTCATTCATTCTCATTCATTTTCAAATGTACTGTTTTCTAAAGGGTAATAGAGTTCTAACAAGTTTCTAATGAGTTTTTCTGTTTTTGTCTATATTAGCTAGCCATACCTTTCACTTTACCCACTCGATAAAGGGCAGGGGATGAGATTTTTTACTGTGTTTTTTTGCTAAACCCATATTTTACATGATGCTCTACAATTTTCTAAGTAACACATGGGGTCTAACCCCTACCCCTACAAAATTAAAATTTTCAATATTTACCCGTTCACCACCAGGGACGCGAAATGTTTTTATTCTGAATTAGGGGACATTAAAACTAAATAATCAATATTCATTTTCCCTCAATCTGTTCCCATTGAGTCGTTATTTGGACCTAAAGACGGGACACCAATTATGAAAAACCCTGCATAACTTATGACCAACAATGCAAGGCAAAGTTTATGCAACAATACGTATCAACAATGTTGTCAACACGCAATGCACCAAGACTAGGCAGGGATCAACAATATATATCTCATGACCACCTATGAAAGGCAAAATTTGTAACAATGCATAGAATTCCTGTTATTCAGGCTTTTCTTAGAAAGTAGAGTTCTTAGTACTTAACAATTTTTTGAAAATCTTTATAAATGATTAGTAACTGGAGATAATGGTAAGGTTGGCAGACTATTGAGAAAGAGTGGAAAGACGACAGAGGAAGCATTCCTTAGCTCCGTGCTGTATTGAGCAAATGGTAAACAGGTCAATACAAAAAGAGATGAACGGCCAAGTTTTTGGTTTAAGACATCGAGAGAAGAAAGGGAATTGCAACAACATCAAGTGAACATCTAAAGTAAGATTACGTGAGTAAGAAATTATTTAGACTAGCAGTGGCATCCTTGGAGAGGTTCATCCATTGTGAGCCTTTAAAAAAAATTTTTTCAAATTTTTATTAATAATTTTTACTGTATTAATTCTAAGCGCTTTCATGTGTGTTATTTTTAAGATATTTCAAAATTTATTCCAAAAAAAAAATTACTCCGAGCCATGCCGGGGTTTATCACCTTGCTTATTTGGTAGAACAGCAGGTCCAAATATTTCCTAAAAATATATTTTGACTATATTCTGTGGAAAGTGTATATTTTGGAAACTGAAATGCTGACAATGCATTGACTGAACGTTCGTGTCCAAGAATTTCTGACAATGAGCATAAAGTGAAGATGCAGTGACAGAACATTAATAAGGCAGCGTCTATTGACTAGGCATAGGAGTCACGCGTGTCTCCCTTGAGCTCCCTATCAAACGTCCAGACGACTGGCAAAAATTTATGTGTCTGGAAAAGAAAGAGAAAGAACGAGTATTAGTCAGAGAAACTCTGCAACTAAAACAGAAAAAGCTATATGGGCGTTTGAAGCATCTGAACAACGGCAGTTTCAAATAGACCGACAGGGTATAAGAGCTTCTACGTCAAGGGCAAGAAAAACTTGAGTCTAAAAGTATCTGGTGATGCTCCGAAGTGGTAAGGCAAGTCAAGAAAAGTTTAGATGCTCCAGTATATCACCTGGACTACTTGTTTTTCGTATTTTTCGTAGAATGGATAGTCCCTTTGCTTTGTGTTGTATTGATTGAGTTATTATTTAACCAATTGGGAGTTATAATTTAATTTTTTTAAAATCTATCTCTTTACCTACAAGTGTATTAACCCGGGCAATGCTGGGTACCTCTGCTAGTAATAATAATAATAAGAAGAAGAAGAAGAAGTAAAAGAAGAAGAAGAAGAAGAAATAGAACAACAACAACAACAACATTTAAATATAACTTAAAAATGAAGTATTTTCACTCTCACCACCCTTTGTTGCTTGTCTGGAACCTCTTGTTGCAAATGCTAATCCTAAAACTTTCAATTTACATGTTAGCTCTTTATAAGCTGGCTCGGAGCAATATCCTTCATAATAAAAATTTGTCTCTTTCAGGTCTTGGAGATAAGTTTTCATTAAAGCAAGCAACTCAGATTCATCGTGAAATACTATGGAAACTCCTAGAAAATTGATGAATTTTGGTGATTAGGAATTTATGCATATACAGGGTGAATACAAAAGTCTGAACCGCCCTTTTATTTTTTGAACCGAAGCAGATATGTCAAATTTGATGAATCCAATGAATACGAAGTTGTGAGTGGCCTATCACATGGTGCACTTTTCATCATCCCAAATATGCAAATTAAAACACATTCAAAATTTATCTCAAAAACCGTAAGGGATAGAGAAAAAAACCCAAGTGTAAACTTGTTCAGCATAAAAAAACAAATAAAACACAAAAAAATCATCTAAATCGGACCAACCAATCACCCACAATCACGCGGTGAACTGTTTGTAGATTACAAACAGTCACATTGCTCAAGGAAAACTGAATGTTGATATTTCCACCATGTAAAGCATGCAAATCAAAAATTAAATTAAATCACCATACTCACATTCACTTTCATGCAGAAAAGCAAATAAAAGGCATGTTTCAGCACACAGAAGACAGAACAATTCCAGGATGGCAAGCTACACTTTTCCGGATATGGTCAAAATGATCTTCTGCTTCGGAGAGGCAAGGAGAAACCTACATGTTGCAGTTAAGTTGTATCGAGACAGATACCCTAACGAACGCCATCCATCTCGCCAAACGATGCGTCACATTATTCAAAGATTCGAGGCTACAGGGAATGTTAATGCAGAACGAGGACGACCAAGGGCACAAGGCGAAGAGGATACAACAACACTAGTTCTGGCTGCAGTTGCTGTAAATCCCCACACAAGCAGCAGAGCAATTGCTGCAGATGTTGGGTGCCATCAGAGAACTGTTCTCAACATTCTACACGCACATCGTTTTCACCCATACCATATTCATTGTCACCAGGAGTTACCGCCATTGGATGACGCTAGGGCCGCGTTCTGCAACTGGTTACTTACCTGCCTGGATGACAATCCAAACTTCATTCATGAGGTGTTGTGGACAGATGAAGCCCAGTTCACCAGGGATGGAGTTATCAACAGGCACAACCATCATCATTGGGTAGACGAAAACCCACGATGTCTGCGAGAAGCAACTCATCATGTGAACTGGAGAATCAATGTGTGGTGTGGATTGTACAATGAGACTGTGGTTGGACCGTATTTTTACGATGGAACACTGACTACAGAACGCTACCGGGCTGAAATTCTCAAAGTGGTAGTCACAGACTTCATTGACAATTTGCCATTGGCCTCGTATCAGCGCACGTGGTTTCAGCATGATGGTGCTCCTCCACATTACTTGGTGCTCCTCCACAAGTGAGATGTTTGGACAACAATGGATTGGCCGAGAAGGACCAGTTCGTTGGCCACCCCGCTCCCCTGATTTTACACCACTTGACCTTATCTTGTGGGGATACCTGAAGGACAAGGTTTATGCTACGCAGTCCGCCTCACTGGAGGATCTGGTGTAACGAATCCAGGAAGCGTGCCGAGGAGTGACACCAGCCATGCTTACCCATGTTTAGGCGTCAGTTAGGTTCCGTGCCCAGTTGTGTTATGGTGCCCACGGTCGTCACATCGAGCATTTTGTTGATTAACTTTTTTTTAAACTGTTTGAAGTAACTTGTTTGTGCAGTGTGACTGTTTGTAAGCTACAAACAGTTTACCATGTGATTGTGGGTGATTGGTTGATCCGATTTGGATGAATTTTTTTTTTGCTGTTTGTTTTTTTATGCTGAACAAGTTTGCAATTGGGTTTTTTCTCTATCCCTTACGGTTTTTGAGATAAATTTTGAATGGTCGTTAATTTGCACATTTAGGATGATGAAAAGTGCACCATGGGATAGGCCACCCACAACTTCCTATTCATTGGATTCGCCACAATTGACATATCTGCTTCGGTTCAAAAAATAAAAGGAAGTTTCATACTTTTGTATTCACCCTGTATAGTAATTCAAATTACGGTTAATTTGCGCTATCTGCATAAGCGCAAATCGTCTGGTCGCGCGTCAATAAGTTCAGTGTATGATAGCCTACTTCGCGAAAAATTAACCATTACATTTAAGTTAATTAGGTTAGGTAAGATAAAAAAATAATTTTACTTCCTTTGGTCACATTTCTCTTGACTGAAAACGCCCCTCCCCACAATCGTTGCATGATGTATAGACAGCACAAATTAACCCAAAATCAAAATGCTATTATATATATCATGTTAATGTATTTATTGCATGTAATTTATGATAGATACCTGCCAGTCCAAAACTAACTGATGAAGTCACTTTAGCTGCGTGAAACTTCTACCCTAACGCTAACGGACTTTGCATTTTTTCGTTACCTCAGTCAAAGTTATAGATTTGTTGTTCCTGGAGTGGAACTTAGCAAACTTCTTTCTCAGCTGTAAGTTTGTTAAATATCTGCATTGTTGCAATTTAAAATTGTTAAAATTAAAAAAGTTAATTTCCAAACAAATATTAGTTTATTTATTCATTTATTTATTTCCGTATTATTGAAAACTCCAGTGACTATTAATCAACTCGGATTTTCATTTCCTCTCATTTTAAATTGACTTAAAAAACTTTAGGAAAAATTTATTTATTTACGTATTTATTACTTTAATTTCAAAAAACAAAACTAAATTTACTGTTCTCCGATTTAATTTATTTTTTACTCTTATTTATGATTTTAAAGCATACATGAATTATAAAATTAAAGAAAATTTTCGATTTATGTCTGTCCGCGATAGATCTGAGATCGCTAGTTCAAATGCAGGCAAGAATGAGATTTTTTTTTTAATATAAATTTTTTAAAGTTTTTCTCGTCACCTGATGTCATGTGATATTTTTTCTGTATCTTAATTCTCGATTTACCTATTATTATTTTTTTAATTTCACTCTAAACTTCCACACTATATTATCATCTATTAAAAAGAATTGTACCTCTCTCTGCGACAACAATGTCCTGATTCAATAATGACTTGGTTTAAAAATAATTCATGATTTAAGTTGAATGGACGACAATACTAAAAACATTATTGACAGTTTCGTTTAAAGTCAAATAAGCAATATCTGTTTGCTAAATTAATAATGGGGTCATCATTTTTCCAAGAACTATATAATTTTATATATAATTTATTTATTTTTTTATTGAAAAAAAGAAAAAGAAAAAAAGGACATAGTAAAAAAGTATCCTAGTCGGGGCCTGTATGGCTGAAGGCTGATATGTTAGGTCTCCGAGAGGGAAATAATAATAATTATTGACTGGAGAAGCGTCTCCAAGCATAGGTCTTAAAGACAACCAAGTTGTCACGGTTGAAAGCCCAATGGGAGACGAGAACCTGGCCCACAGATCGAGAATTTCTCCACTCCAAACCATCAGAAAGTTGATGAACTCACAAGTTGTCTTTAAGACACCTTGAGACAGCTTGGCTGTCCGTGGTGTCTGCGATAGCCCAATTGGTAGAGGCATCGGCCATGATAGTCGAGGTTCCTCGTTCGAATCCGGATCGCAGAATTTTTCCTTCCATTTTTCCCCGAGAGGGGTTATATAGAAAAAGCGTACTAGTTATACATGGAGTTGTATTTTTTTTTTTTTTTTTTACACATTGAAAGAGAATCCGCACAAATTAGAAATTACAAATGAGTGTCTACCACTATTTATGGGTATAAAATTTACTATAAAATTTAAACAGATTCATGCTACATAGTGATATCATTTTGTAAATGTAGTATTAAAATTCGAAATTAAATAAATTATAATACAGAAATAAATTACTTATAAACGATAACAGTAAATAGTAAAAGTCGAACGTTATCCGACAAGATTAAGAAAGGCCTGATGATATGTGTGTTACAGAAGATATATTTTCTCAGTTCCTTCTTAAAGGTAGAGAAAGACATCGGAGAGCGAAGGCTATCAGGGAGAATAGACCACCATCTAACTCCATTGTAAGAAACACAACGGCGCTGATAGCTAGTTTTTGTAAAAGCAGTTCTAAAAGGGAGGGAGTTACGGGTGGGGTAGGAGTGTATTTGATGTTGAGGAACCAGGATTAGCGGGGTAGTAAGAATTAGACTTCAGTTAATAATTTTGTAGACGAAGGCTACTAATTGAACTACGTAAAGTTAATATATTGTAGCAATCTGATAGGAGTTGAGGTGAGAGACGGGAGAGGGTTTGCGAAGTCTAAGTAATATTCTAAGGAACCATATTAATATCCAATTATTCTCAATTTACAATATACAAATTTACTGGAGTAACAATTTCTTAGTGGGTAATTCAAATAAACAAGGAATTTATTTTCTTAAACGGGAATAAACGGTTTAATAAAGATAAACTCGGAAGCCTCGAACAAACACTGCCTGACCAGGAGTAACACGTCGATAACTTTTAGCGAGTCAGTGAAAAAAAGGCCAAGTCCGTCAGCGTTAGGGAAGAAGTTTCACCCCTAGACCCCTTCTAGCCGCTGATCCTCACGAATCCCACTGATGTCTCACGCCGATCTTCGCGCGCAGCCTCGCCGCCAGTGAAACTACTGCGAATGTATCGGTTATTGATCGCTTAGTCTAGCTGCTATTCTTGCGAGAACAACGTGATGTGACGAGATTGTAAAAGGCCTGTGCATTTGCCCCTTTTTGAGGCCAGAATCGGGAAACATGCTGTTTTGCGTTTTTACCGCTTGGCGCGCTACTTCATGCCATGTTTAATGAATTGTCTGCATTACTGCGTGTAGTTTTTTTTCAGTTTTAATCATGTTTCATCGATTTACAGCTTTTTTTCGATGAATAAAATGTAATTTTTGATCATTAAAATAATTTTTCATATCAATAACATATAGTTTCGTTCAAAAAAACGTAGTTTCATATTGAAAAATAAACATTCACATGAATAAAACGTAGCTTCACGTCATCAAAATGTAAATTCGTTTCAATAAAACGTAATTTTATTTCAAGAAAATGTAACCTAAATTGGTCTTTTTATTCAGCAGATTCTTATGAAAATACAAATCATTGTCATATAGTAAGAAAAAAGTGAGTGCTCAATTATACACGGTTATATTATTCTAATTGTATCTTATTTGTAATACTTTTGTTCATTTTAGAAATAAAATTATATATAGTTTCATATAATTTAATATATGAATAATTTGAATTTTTTTTTACTGTTACTGTAATTTTTCAATAAGAATCTGCTGAGTAATATAAATAATATCATTTTACTAAATTATTAAAGCCTTTACTAGATAAGTATGCAAAAAAAAAAGACAGAAAAGTACAATATTGTTAAAAATATAAAACGCAAGCCTTTAAAACAGAAAAATCTTGAAACTTTTATTTTTATTTTTCATGAAAATTATTATATACATAGTTATTTATTATATCA
>JAHWFO010100763.1:0-11673 GCA_023313115.1 Rhysida immarginata
TTAAGATATTGCAAAATTTAATTTAATTTTTTGAGATTGTTCTGTTTACATCGAAGTGTAATTATCCCGGGCAACGCCGGATACCTTTGCTATTACATTATATATTATTATTTGCTTGAATTTGCAGCAAACGTAAAGGTTATTTTTTACTACTGTTTATTTCATGAAAAACATATAATGATTGAATTCGTGTATTTGCCATTATATTGTTGAGCGTGCTTTACTAACTTATTGCTTACTTCCTTGCGTAGTTTTCCGTTATTATACGGCATTTCTGCTAAAATAATAATAAAATACATTGATAAATTAATAATAACGAAAACCTTTCCTAGGAAAGGCTCAAAAATCAGATTTCAAATCATCTTGACATAACTCATTATCCCTGTTGCTAGGATACAATAAATGGCATTGTCCAATAGCGATTCGATTTCGACTCCTTGCCTGGACTGATTAAACTTTGCCTTGCATTGTCGGACTTGAGATAACTCGTATCAAAATGCCCTACCATCATCATGAATATCGATTTATTATCGATACTTATAATTTTTTTGAAATCTGAAGTAGAAAGTGAACTTTCTCATGCTTTGAAGGTCAATTGTTCAAAATTTCATCAAGATCAAAATAAAACTGTAGATTTGTATAAAAAATGAACACACATACAAACCCACAAACAAATCCACAAACCCACCCACAAACTCTCTTTTTTATACAGGGTGTTTTTGAATTGAGTACAGATTTTTTGGGAGATGATAGAAGAGATCCTTAGAAGTATTTTTTGTCATATGAACATGGGGTCCCCGCAGCTCCGTTTACTTACAATACTGCACTGAACACTCAAATGACACCGGGACGCCGTGTGCGTTGGTAGGCCTAGATTATTTTATTTTTAACAATTAACACAAGCAATCTACTGTAATAACTTTTAAAGTAATTGTTTGCAAAGTAATTTCAAGGTGCACGTGCTTGTTTGTTGAAAAGTCTTAGGACAAACTTCGTCCTAAAACATGGTATCCAACCCCTTTGTAAAATACGATTAGTCCATATGAAAATGAACTAATCGCATTCTGGGAAAGCAGTAGGTAAAGATTTGTTTTAAAAAGTTCACTTGATGTGTTTAAAAAGTTCAGATGGTATCTGGAGGCTTGTTTCAGATTTAAACACTCCTCTTTACTGCGCTAAATATGGTGGTCTTGTGTTTTTGGATGTCCGAAAAGATTTTGATCAGGTTTGGCACGAAGGCCTCATACACAAAATGATTACTTGTGGATTTCCGGACGATCTTATTGCCTTGATTAGATCCTTTCTGTCGAACAGGATATTTCGTGTAAAGGTTGGCTGCTCCATGTCAAACTCGTGTGACGTCAAAGCTGGTGTTCCCCATAGTTCTGTTCTTGGCCCTGCACTCTTCAACTTTTTAATCCATGACTTCCCAACATTTACAAAATGCAAGCGGTATCTGTTCGCTGACGATGCGTCCATCATGACCACTGCTCGCATTCCTGCTCATGTCATATCTCGATTGCAGAATGCCTTACATAAGTGCGAGAAATGGTTTGCTAAGTGGAGACTGAATCTAAATGTTGACAAATGCAAAGCAATGTTCTTTACGAAGAAACTTCGGAAACCCCCGAGTCCTCTCTTCCTTTCTGGTAAAAGAGCTCGAATGGGTAAAACATTACAAATACCTCGGAGTGGTAATAGATGCCAAGCTAAATTGAGGCTACCATGTCTCCTTCGCCATCAACAAGGCAAAGAAGGCAAATTTCAGTCTGGTAGCTCTTCTGCGGCAAAACAGCGCGCTTGGATTGGACAGCAAACTATTGCTGTATAGGACGGTCATCCGAACCATCTTGCTTTATGGTATGCCCGCATGGGCTACAATATGTAAGTCCAGATGGAAGGATCTCCAAACTTTCCAAAACGTTACTTTGAGGACCATTGCTCAACTTGACAGGAGAGTTGCAACAAATGCTTCTATTGCAGACGGTTTTGAGATACCTCCCATTGGGAATCACGTCCAGGAATTGATGAAAAAGCTGCTTCCGAAGATGAAGGACCATCCCAATCTCTGGTTGCAGGTATTTTTGAGCACCCGCTTACCTTCAGAAGCCTTCTTAGACATCGCAGGCTGCGACACATCTTGGACATCAAATTCGACGACATTCAAAAGGCCATATTTCCCGATTATTAGATCTCCTAGCTCCTCGAATTCCTCGTCAATCAACAATCAACACTATCGTCCTGATAGGAAAGGACTCCATCTTATCCTCTTGACGACTTAACAAGGTTTCATCTGGCTTCTTGCCTATTCAGTGTATTTCCCGTGGTTACTTTCTGGAGGAGTATGGCAGCAAAAGCGTTGCTTTCGGACCACTCGTTTCGTTTTACTTGCAATGTTCGATTGTCGATTGCCTGTAAATCACCAGGAACAAGTTAGACTCTCGGGACTTAGATGAGCTACTGTCTGGGCCTACCCCAATCATTATGGCGAGTGATTTGAATGCCAAACACCCACACTGGAACTCCCGATGCACTAATCAAAGTGGCTTGGTGCTTTATAGGTACATGGTAGATCAGATCGACACTTCCGTTATTGGCGCTCTTGAAGATACATACTACTGTGATCACTCCCCCGCTAGTGACGTGCTCGACATTGCTGTTCTCAAGGGGTTTTTCAAACCCTACAATATTTTTACAGTAAATGCCTTATCATCTGATCACTTGCCAGTTGCACTAAATTTTGAGGAGATAAATATCAACCTGAGAATAAATCTTCGTTATAAGCAGGACTGGAAATTTTTTAGAGAACTTATGAACGACAGTAACATTCCCTATCAAGATCCCGTCAGCAGCAGTAACATTGACGAAAATATCAAAAAGGTCATTCACTCCATCAAGATGGCTACAAATGCTAGTGCTACTCCTGTGGATTTCAAGTGGCCAGACCATCTGGAACTTCCTCTCTTCATCAAGCAACTCATCCACGAAAAAAACACCTTCAGAAGACTTTGGCAGCGTACCAGGTTTCTCCACTTTAAGACAAAGTACAACAGGCTATCCCGCAAGGTAAGTGAGCAGATTAAGGATTTAAGGAATCAAAGATGGAACGACAAAGTTAAGAGTCTCTCCGTCAAGGATAACTGTCTCTGGAGTACGATCAGGGCCCTTAAAAGCAACAGGACTATTGTTCTCCCTCCTCTGCTTACAGAGGGTGGCGATTTCGTTAGCAATGACCAGGACAAAGCACAAATTATCGCCGATTCACTGAAGAGCCAATTCTCTACGCCTAAAGAGGATGATCTGGTCCATATTACTGGTGAGGTCAAAGACATGTGTGATGTGTATGGCCACACCCAGCGCGCTCTTGCCTCTCCTTATGTCATTGGCACCTCTGAGATATTGGACATCATAAAGCACCTGAAAAGCAAAAAGGCAGCCGGCATCGACACCATTACCAACGGTGCTCTCAAGAATTTGCCTCAGTGCGAGAGCTGGTTCACTAAGAGTCGATTAAAGCTGAATGTCAAAAAGTGCAAGGTCATGTTTATCACTCGCAAATGCAAAATCCCTCCATAGCCCCTCTTCTTATTTGGCAAGAAACTTGAGTGGGTAAAAAGCTCTAAATATTTTTGTGTCATGTTGGACTCCAAACTAAACTGGAACGACCAAGTTCAATACGCGCTCAACAAAGCAAAGAAAGCGAAGTTCAGTTTGATTGCACTTCTGGGGCGAAACAGCGCTCTTGGTGTGGATAACACACCCTTGATATACACGGTTGTGATTCGTACTATTTTACGTCATGGAATGCCTGGTTGGGCTTCTATTTGCAAACCTAGGTGGAAGGATCTCCATACTTTCCAAAATGTTGCTCTCCGAACCATTGCCCAACATGACAGATGAGTTGCCAACAACCACTTTATCTATGAGGATTTGAGGATAAACCACATAGGCACCTTTGTCCAGACACTTATGAAGAACATGCTACCCGAGATGGAGAGTCATGAAAACATCCTGTTTCTGGTATTCTGGACCATCCACTCGTTGTTAAGGGTCCCCACCATATCCTGGATATCTGCTTTGATGACGTTAACAAGGCCATCGTCCCCAACTATTGTATCTTTTAGATCCTGCTGATTTTTGGGGACTCTATTCGCCAACCTATAATCTGACTCTCGTCCCTTCTGGGGACTTCTTCTCTGGAGGACTAAAGAGGTCAATCAGGCTTCTCTCCCAGTTCAGTGTACCTCCTCTGGTTTACTCTTTGGGCGAGCGTGCAAAGTGAGCTTGGCTCCTGGACCACTCGTGTCTTTCTTTTCAATTCACTGTTCGATTGTCGATTGTCGTTTTCTGTAAATCACTTCGTAATTTTAAGAAGCAATTTCTTAAGAAGCATTTGGACGTAACTACCAATGTGGTCCGTGTTGAGGTCTTCATAAATGGAAGAGTTGTTGGCAAGTCTCCTATCGAGCTGAACAATGGTCCTGAGGGTTACATTTTGGAAGGTCTGTATTTCCCTTCACCTTGATTTGCAGATAGACGCCCAGGCAGGCAATCCATGGAGCAAGATGGTCCGGAATACCACCTTGTACAGCAAAAGTTAATTGTCTAATCCAAGGGCACTGTCTCTTCCCAAGAGTGCAATCAGGCTGAACTTTGCCTTTTTAGCCTTGTTGAGGGCATATTGGACATGGTCTTTGCAGAATCAATCTTTACACCAAGGTACTTGTAGTTCTTCAGTCAGTCCAGTTTTTTTTCATATAAGGCCAGGGTCCCTGGAGGATTCTTGCGTTTACGTGTGTTAAAGTGTAATGTAATGTAGCTTTATATTTGTCAATGTTGAGCTTTAACCTCCATTTCTTGAACCATTTTTCGCACTGTAGCAAAGCCTTTTATAAGCGACTAATGACGTGTGCGGGATTCTTTGTGCTTGTTGTGATGGCCGCACCATCAGTGAATAGGTACAGTTTGCATTTTGCGAATTCCAGTAGGTCGTGAATGTAGAAATTGAACAGCGCCAGTCCCAGGGCTGAACACTGGGGAACACCCGCGTTGACATCACAGGGATTAGACAAGATGTTTCCAATCCTGACACGGTAGGATCTATGCAACAAAAAGGAGCGAACCAAGGGAGGGGTTCTAGAATTAAGGCGTTGACTACTTAAGTCATTTTTTGCCTTTTACACAAATTAAATCTGTACGCAGCCCGGGACAAACACATCATCCATGCCCACGGCGGGATTCGAACCCACATCCAGGTGGACTCGAGAACTAGAAAGCCTACGCCCGAGCCCTCTCGGCTACCTGGCCAGCGCGAACCAAGACAATCAGTTCATCAGGGAACTCTCAATTTATGATTTTAAAGATGAGGCTGTCGTGCCAAACCTGGTCAAAGGCTTTATGGACATCGAGAAAAACAATTCCACCATACATCGAGTAATTGAGAGAACTGTTCAAGTCTTCAACCAGCCTCCATACCTGGAGCTGGCAGGAGTGATTCGAACGAAATCCAAATTGCTTCTTGCGAATTAGATTATTTGATTCACAAAAATCATTGAACCTCTTCAGAATTGTGCGTTCGAAGACCTTAGAAAGTGTAGGCAATAATGGGCCTGTAGCTGACAGGAAGAGCGGGATTGAGGCCAGGCTTTGGTATAGAGAGGATGACTGAGTTTTTCCAGGAATCTGGGAAGTAGCCGCGGTTCCGGGAGTCGTTTTAAATCTTTGTAATAGCGCAGATTAACTTTAGAGGCAAATTCTTAAGAGCACCGTTAGTGATGGCGTCTAGTCCAGGAGCCTTGTTACTCTTTACTTGGTTAATGATGTTCGATAATACGGCGTTGTCAATGACATTTGGAGAATATTTTATACGATGGATGAGATAAAACTTAATGCAATTTTCTTTAACTTGACGTGTGTTCTCGATACCAGCCAGTCTATCTTCAAGGGGGGGGGGTGAATTGACTCTTAACAAAGTTCCCATCATCCGTAAGTAGAGGAGGTAAATCGGTGTTCTTCTTATTCTTGAGGGTCCTGACTGCACCAGAGGGAGTTGTCCTGTACTCACAGACTCTTGATTTTGGTGCACCATTTTTGGATTCATAGTTCCTTGATCTGTTTGCTGACCTTGCGTGTTAACCTGTTGTACTTAGTCTTGAACTGCAGACACCTAATACGTTGCCACAATCTTCTATCACGTACGAGTTGCCTGATGGGTGGGGAGAGATCGAGATGGTGGGGTCTCTTTCGGTCAATGTCAGTAGCACTAGCATCACTGGCTGATTTAAGCGATTGAGTGATTTCACTAACATTACTATCAATGTCAACATTGTTGGCAGGATCAGTATATGGGATGTTTTACTCTTTAAGCAAATCTCTAAAATGCTTCTATCTGAGACTGACCCTTATGTCAAGTTTTAAGCCCTCAAAGTTGAGAGCGACTGGGCGATGATCGGAGGCTAAGTCGTTCACAGTAAAGATATTATATGGTTTCAAAAACTCCTTGAATTTAGCAATGTCAACTATAACACTAACAGGCGAGTGGTCGCAATAGTAGGTGTCGTCAAGAGAACCGATGACTAAGGTATTAGTTTGATTTACTAAGTAGCCATGGAGAATGGAACCGTTATGATTCATACGTTTAGAATTCCAATGTGGGTGTTTGGCATTCAAGTCACCCGCCATAATGACTGGAATGTAGCCGTTTAGTGAAGCATCAAGCTTGCAGGGATCGAGCTTGTGCCTGGTCGAGTTGTACAAGTAATTTAATTTAACTTCCCCTACGTAGACTTCATTTATGACTGACTGACACGGCTTCCATTCCCACGAAGCTGGTTGTGGTAGTCTCACGATGGTCGATGCCTTGTTTCACTATGGATGCTTCCCCACCAGACGCAGGGCTGGCTGCATTTATAATTGGTCTATCCTTGCGGTAGACAGAATAACCAGGCAGGTCAAAGGTCCGACTCGGTTTGAAATGAGTCTCACACACAAAGGCAATGTCAATATTCCAACATGTAAGAAAGTTATAAAACTCAATGCGATTGCCAGAGAGCCCCCTCGCGTTCCAAATAGTGCATTGAAGCTTTCCTTGCTTAATTACTTTATAGGGGCGTCTATCCATGGTTAATATCTGTTTTGGCTGAGACAAGCTGAAGAAAATTCTTGCCTTTTTCCTTGATAAGGTTCATCAGATTCCCCACATATCTGTAATCTCTGGTCAATTCATTAGGATCTATGACTCCCTTACTAATAGAACACTGAGGCGACTGAAGCAAATGTTTTGCTATCTACTGCCTTGGTGCTTTTGAATTTCCTGGCCTGGGGGTACTTTGAACATCTTGTAAAGCTAGATGTCTGCGAGCCCTCACATCTGATGCACTTGGGGGATCTTTGCCCTTAATATTAATGCAATCTCTAGACTGGTGATCAATCGCGCACAGATTGCAGCAGGGCGATTATGTGCAACCCTGAGATACGTGCCCGAAAAGTAGGCAGTTAAAGCATTGAAGGGGCTTTTTACTTCCTCGGAATATTTCAACTGTAACAGCTATAGATCCAATGCAATTTAGGCTTAAGAACGTCTTTTTATGTTCAGAATTTGGTAATAGCACCAGGTTGCACTAAATCCTTTGCTTTTTTCAGCCTAATGGCTTTTTCTGGAAAGTAATTAGCTTTTTTGAGGTCAGCACAAAATTCCTCAAGATCATAAGTTATTTTCACATTCCTAACTACGTATTTAAGCATTTTTTTCCGATTTGAGCTGGTGGTGCTGTATTTTAAGTATATCTCTGCTTTTAATACCCGACACCAGAGTTTTGTGGGTCTCTTCATCATGGTACTTAATCTTAATTGTGTCTGTTCTACCTGTGTGGGCGGTGATTTTGTCAAGCTCCACATGAGTTTTGATTTCCTCCAGCACCTCCTTTATGGGTTTCCCGGATTATTATTGGCGAATGTAAATGGCTCCGCTTACACGTGCAGAACTGACAGAATTAGTGCGATTCCAGGGCTAGGCTTTCTCACCCTTATAATAGCCGTAGAACTATTATTGATATCGATAGTAGACTGAAAATTGTCAATCCTCATACCTTTTTTTAGATTTTTTACTTTGATGTGTTCTCCATCTGCCCTCATCGTTGTCATTGCTATCATCTGTAAGGCTTCTCTTACACCCATAATTTTTTGATGGGTCTAATTTATCGAGTTTATTGGAAGTTACACCTGCTGCGCATGTACCAGCAGATTCCGACTTTTTCCCTCTGCTGGATTCATTTATGGAAATAAATTCTGGGCTCTTGCCGGCAGTACAATCAAGACCTTGTTTAAAGGTAGCATCGAGGCGATTTAGCCTTTCTGGTTACTTCAGTACGGGAATTGAGAATTTCCGTATTAGTTTTTCTAAAATTCGCTTCAATATTAGTAAGCTTGTTTTTAATCTCGATTACCTCATTGCTACGGGATTCAAACTTAGCTTCTAGGGCATTGTATCTTGTTAAGAGGTCGCCTCGGAGGGACTCAATCAAATCATTTATAACTAGGTCTAAAGCAGCAGACCTGGAATCCATGCATGCGTCACGCAGGTAACAGGTTTACCATCCCCTGCTTGCAAAACGCGGCTTGCTGATTTTATTCCAGAAATTTTGGATGACGCCATTTAGGGCAATACAAAATAAAACAAACAGAATTGACCTAAAACCGATGAAGGAACCAGAGAGATGCAGTTTCACGATGTGGTGCCGGGTTTGCCATCCTGAGAAGGACGCATTGAGAAGAGTATCTTAGGGCGGCCTTAAGTGACGGTTACGATGACTCCTGACGGTTACGATGACTCCTGACGGCTACGATGACTGACGGCTACGAAGTGTTCATGATCCACATTTATCTAAATGTTCACTTGGTTGAAGAACAAAGCTCCTCGCACTTTCACAAGTCGGGATTATGCTTCTTAAAACTGACACCCACGACAATTCCTTGGTAGCCAGTATACTGGACCACCCTATAGCCCTTAGAGGTCCCATAAAGATACGAAGACCCCTTCATGTACTGGAAGTTAATTTCGATGATATCAATAAGGTTGTCTTCCCCAACTTCTGTAATCTTAGCTGCAGATGCTCAAGGCTATCTCTACGTCAATCAACAATCTTATTCCTACTCCTACCAGTTAGGACTCAATTCTCAGGATGACTCTCGAGGGACATCAGACTTCTCCTCTAACTCAGTGTAATTCCCTTGGTTACGTTAAGGGCGAGTGTGCTATGGAAGATCTGCTCCCAAACGGCTCGTGTCTTTTCACTACACTGTTCGATTGTCTGTAATCACCTACTGATGATGGAATTTTGAAATCCAAAATGTACATCTATGTGGAGCAGTGTTTTTTGTTTTTCGTTTATTTATATGATGGTATATACAGTTTCGGCTATTTTCCTATTTTTTTATTTCTTGACTTGCCTCAGCTTAAAACAATGCCCATCTTCACCACCGAGGAACATCACTGGATACTTTGGACCGAACTTTTTCTTGCTCTTGACGTAGAAGCTCATATACCTACTTGCTGCATTTGTAACTCCTGTTGTTAAGATGTTTCCAATGCCCATATAGACATTTCTGTTTTAGCTGCAGAGTTTCTCTGACCAATATTCGTTCTTTCTCTTTACTTTTCAGAAATTATTGCTACTCGTCTGGACGTTTGATAGTGAGCTCAAGGCAGACAAAAAATAGTATCCAAGTCTTCTGCAGGTATGGAATCGGCCTCCATCATTATCAATGACGTCTCCTGTGGTGAAGTGAAGTTCGTCGCGCTCTACAATTCACCTAAACATTATCTTGACATTTGCAAGCTTGATGAACTCTTCAGTGGTGACACTCCAGTCGTCCTGGCTGGTAACCTGAATGTCAAACATCCAAGCTGGAACTCCAGAACGCAGAATTACAACGGCATGCTTCTCTATAGGTACATACAAGGTAGAGATGATATCATCGCTTCTGGACCTGTGGAGGACACCTACTACTGCGACCACTCTCCTAGTAGTGACGTTTTGGACATCTCGCTCTTGAAGGGTTTCTTCAAACCGTACAATATCTTCACGATTGATGAACTTTCTTCTGACTACAAGCCTGTAGTGTTGAACTTTGACAATTGACATAAATTTCCGAGAGGAACTCGTACATCATCAAGTCTGGAAGCTATACAAAGATATTCTAATAGACTATGGCTACCGTCCCGATGTTGCTTACTACAGAGGACATCGATCAACTTGTTGATGACATCACCAGATGTATTAACAGTGCCATAGAAGCTATAGTTCATCCAACAAGAGAAAAACAGGGTGTGTCAGAGGAAGTTTCAAATTAGCCAATCAGAGAAAGGGGGCCTCATGCGCTTAATCACTTCTGTCTCATATCTTATTGAAGAAGCGCTTTATAATACTGCAGCAGAAGCTTTAATATTATTCAGTTGCTTTGCTTTAATTATAATTAAAAAAATTGTACACCTCATAAAAGTGTCTTTTAACTCAATTTTATATATATCGTTGTTCGAGATTCCCTGGGCCTTTTCTTTTTAGGAGTCGAAAAGCGAGGAGAGGGGGTGGTAACTTCGCATGAAGACGCTTCATTTCCTTCTTGAACAATTGTTCGGACTTGTGTAGCCGCTGAAGGAGAGATCCCACAAAGCGTTGCCGATGAGTGAGTAGTCGATATCAGACCGGAAACACACTCTGTTTTTCTCTTGTTGGACGAAGTATAGTAAGTATCCATCAGAGAATAAGCCTTCTCATCGTATCCAACTCACTCCTGGAATCCAACGCCTAATAGCTGAAAGAAACAGGACCCGTAGACTATGGCAACGCTATCGTGAACCTTGGCTCAAAACCAAGTACAACAGGCTAGTGCGAAGAGTTCAAGAGGAGATAAAAGAGCTTCGCGACGCTAGATGGAATGAAAAACTCAAAAGCTTGTTGGCTCGCCACAATTCCATTTGGAGTATGGTCAGAGCTTTACAGAAGAAGAAGAATGTTACGCTTCCTCCACTCTGTACACCACAAGGTGACTATGTGCAAATTGATCAGGACAAGGCCCAAGTCATTGCAGATTCACTGGAAATGCAGTTTGTTACTCCTACCAACGATAAGCCCGAGAGCCAAATCATGTCTCAGCGTGTGGAAGAAGGTATTGTCAACTTTGATGACGTCTCACAGCATTTAACGCAGAACAGCATCGAGGCTGGAGAGGTCGCCACCATCATAAGTAAACTGAAAAAGAAGAAGGCTGCAGGAAGAGACAAGGTGAGTAATAACGCCCTTATGAATCTCCCGAAGAACTTTATTGCCTATCTCACTAATATCATTAACGTCTGCTGGAAATTATCTTACTTCCCTGTGGCTTGAAAGCAATCTATTGTGTTGAGTATCCCCAAGCACGGGCAAAATCCTACGATTCTGGCGAGTTACGACCCATTAGCCTGCTACCCACGATGTCCAAAGTGTTGGAGAAAACTATTCTCGTCAGATTCCAAGACCACTGTCTAGCAAATGACCATTTTCGGGATGAGCAGTTTGGCTTTCGTGCTGCTCACTCTTGTCCGATGCAGATATGGAGGCTCGTTGAAGACCTGAGCACCCCCCCGAACCTCTCCAGGTACTGTGGGGGGGGGGGGTATTTCTGGAAGTCAGTAAA
>JAHWFO010100764.1:0-17849 GCA_023313115.1 Rhysida immarginata
GCAGCAGTCGACGAAGCTTTGTCGCAGCTGGTCTAGGGTTCTTGGTGCTGTAGTGAACACACTGTCTTTAAGGAACCCCCAGAGATAAAAATCACATGGGTTTAGGTCAGGACTCGTAGGGGGCCAAAGACAGCCACCCCCGAATCGATCTGGAAACCTGTTTGAAATGGCACGATTTCCGAATTTCTGATTGAGAAAGTCTAGCACTTCATTAGTGTTGTGAGGCCTAGCCTCATCCTGTTGAAACCATTGATGTCGAAGCGGTATACGCCTCCTTCGCAGCTCGGGGATGAAGAAGGTTTCCAACATGTTAAGGTAAGCCTGTGACGTTACGGCGCCCTCAAAAAAGAACGGACCAATGATGCCTCTTTTGAAAATCGCGCACCAAGTCATAACCTTCCGTGGATGAAGAGGTGACTTATGGATCTCATGAGGGTGCTGGGAACCCCAAAAACGAACGTTGTGTTTATTAACGTCACCTGACAGATGGAAGAAGGCCTCATCTCTTACCCAGAGGTTGTCCACAATGTCCTGATTGGCTTCCATTTCTGCTCCAAACTCCATCGCAAATTGTTGTCGCTTCTGTCTTCCAGTGTCTGTTAACTCCTGATAAACATGGATCTTATACGGGAACAGGTGTAAATCCTTTCTCAAAATTCGCCACGTCGTGGTATACGACAGTCCTTCTTCAATGGATAGGCGGCGAAAAGATTTTTTGGTAGGGGAATCGACCAACCTTGTGCGAACATTTTTGACAACTTCGGCCGTTCGAACACGAGCTTCGCTCCCGCCTTTTTTCTTGCCTTTAACAAAATCCAGTGGCACGAAATCCAGTGGCACAAAATCCATAATTGCTTGCCTGCCTGGTGCGTCTTGACACTTATACTCCTTACGGAACTTTTCTTTGCACGGTTACAGGTGATTTTGTCTCGAAATACCATTCGACAACCTTGCATTTCTGCTCTGTTGATAAAGCGGGCGCCATTTTTCAACAATGCGATTTTCATGCAGCGTGGTTGAAACAATACAAACTCCAACTATTTAGAAATTCGATATGGCGCTCATATTCTTTCAATTGTTTATCCCTAATGCACGTCATTCGAGTGAAATGGTCAGAAATTGACTGAATCACCCTATAGATGGATCCCGTCAAAATTGGACGGTAAACAACCCATATTGTTATTAATCTTCATCTCTTTAATTAAAAAATAAATAAATCAAAAAATCGTCAGAACAACAAATAGAATAATAGAGCAGCTTAAAAGCAGAGAACGTTACACGGAAGCCAATTTAGCGGATGTACGTAAAGACAGTTTTTATCATATTCCTACGCATGCGCTTAAAGCAATTTTTAATTGTAAATTACCGCTAATTAATAGTAATTATGGACAGAAAACCTAACTTTGACAAATCTACAGACTAAGATCTTTCATTTAAGCCCAAAATGAAGTTTAGAGATGCAGTAGTTTTCTCCAACGAACAATAGAAAGAATCACTCTTGGAACTTAATTATCAGGTTGTTGCAAAAGTTTCTTCCGGTTCTAGAACTCGTGCCCAAGAAGGGCTCATTTTCTGAAGAGGGTGTTCATATTTTTTCAAACAAATTATTGCATTCGATTCCTGAATATCTTTGCTATATTACATCCAAGAATCAACTTTCTGACTATACATCTGTGAGTGCCATCAACAGTCTGAAATGGACCTTTCACGCGAGCATATTCGAGCAATAATCTTCTACGAGTATTCTGGAAAAATCAGTGCTGCGCAATGTCACCGAAATATTTGCCAACGTTTAGGTGATGGCACTGTTAGTTTACGTACAATAGAAGAATGGTATCGCTGGTTCAGACGCGGAGATAACACTCTTCAAGATTCACCTCTCTGGTCGGCCAATCATGGTTTCAGATGGTGTTCTACAATCAATTCATGAAGATCACAATGTAACAACGAGGGAACTCGAAGAACAGTTCAAGGTTCACTTTTCAACCATTGCCCGGCATCTGCATGAGTTGAATCTGTCATTCAAGTTCAATCGTTTTTGTGTTGGAATAAAAATCCGGAAAAAAACTTTTGTAACAACCTGATATATAAATTACTTACGAATAAATGAAAGACTAGTGAAACTAACGATTGAAACATGCATTGTCATCGATAAAACGCCGTTGGGGAAAGTTGCAGAGCTGTAGGTAGTCAGGAAGTAGGCAAAATATTGATTATAAAATTTGCGCACAAACACACAAACACGTAAAGATAAATAAAAGTGTGTAAAAACAATTGTTTCAAGAAATAAAAGCTGAGGAATGTGAAAAAAAAATCTAAATTCTTGAAATTTGCCCTCTCCCATAAATATATGAACACCTTTGTTTTTATGTCAATAAATGCCATTAATTTCAAATTACAAATAGCAGCAATTTCAATCCTATCTGTGTATAAATACTGGCAATGGGAAGGAAAAAATCTCTGACATATAGTGAAAAAGGGCAAATTACAGCCTTCACTGGAGGATGACATTGTAAGAGAAATTACAAGAAGATTACAATAATCACCTGGTTTAGCATCTAGTTTTTACGTCTACATCAACAATACCGTGTGAAGAAAAGTACTGATGTGGTACCCGAGGCGGAACTGACAATAATTGTTCACTCTCCTTTGTTAATATGCCTGGCGTGCCACTGCGGAAACGGAGCTGACAACAATTGTTCACTCTGCTTTGTTTACATACCGCGGGTAAACGAAGTAGACTTTTTGATTTCAGTTCAGATCGTGTACCAAGCAAGGAAAAATATTCTCCAATGATTTTCGTGGAATTTGTAAGATAATAAGCATGTATTCGGTCATTTGCGTTGGATAAACAGTGAATAAGTGAAATAGAGGCGTCAAAAGAAGAGCAAAGAGGTGTTGTTCGTTTTCTGACAGCGGAAGGAGTAGGGGGAACGGATATTCATCGAAGAATGTCACAAGTGTACGATGAACATTGCATGTCCCTTGCAAGGGACAAGGCGTGGCGCAAGCGGTTCAGGGAAGGACGGGTGTCGTAGCCGAAGATAAACGGTCTGGAATACCAAACCGCATAACGATGACATCGTCCAGCTGGTTAATGGACTCGTTACCCAGGACCGCCGAGGTCGGATTGAGCGTCGGAAATTGTTCACACCATCATAATGGAAAGACTGAACTGGCGCAAAGTGTGCACCCAATGGGTGCCCCACAGTCTTCAACCACAACAGGAAAGATGTCGAATGGCCCACTGTCTTTATCATCTGCAGCGCTATTCCAGGGAAGGGAATGTACCTGGCACGAGTGGAGATGAGTCTTGGTGTCATCACTTCCAACCAGAATCGAAAGGACAAAGTCTCCAGTGGAAGCATTCAGGATCACCACAACAAAAAAAATCCAAGGCAATCCACACAAATGCAGGAAAGGTTCTGATGACGTTCTTCTTTGACCAAGACGGCCCCCTTTTGATAGACCTCCTACAGCACGGGACAACAGTGAATGCCCAGCGTTACTCTCAAACCTTGACCACCCTTCACCAAGCAATCAAATCGAAACGACCAGGCAAGCTCACCCGTGGGATCATTCTGCTCCACGACAATGCAAGACCTCATACGGCCAACACAATCACGGCACTCTTGCAGAAATTCAAGTGGGAGATTCTCGGTCACCCTCCATACAGTGTGACCTCGGTCACCCTCATACAGGTCCTTGGGCCTTCTCTCCCTCTCTCCTTGCGATTACGATCTGACTCGGTGGCCCAGTGGTTGCTGATTGCCTCTGATGCCCGAGTACGCGGGTTCGATCAGGCAATCACTTGTTCCTTTTGAACTATGGCAATATATGACATGTGTTATATCTTTCGATCGGAAATGACGAGAAAGGATAGAAGATAGAGCTCTCTTAAATTTTCTAAACGATATGATCGGGAAAATCAATTTTTTGATAAAAAAAATTGGGGGTGTTAAAAGTGCAGATAAAGAGGCAAAAAATAAATGCAAAAAAAAGGGGAAAATAATTCATGGCTTCCGCCACTTTCCCACCCCCTCCCCGGGGGGGGGGGGGGGGTTAATTTCTTGTTATTTTTAAAATTAATTTTAGTTAATTAATTTTTGTTCCCTTTATCATTAGATTTTGCTTATTTTAGACTTGAAAGGAAACAATCCAATTTGCTAAACTAAGATGTTAAACCTAATACCGCATAAGTAAACTCTGCCTACTTTTTAAATTACAATTTATTCCTATAAATGTTTTTCCCAGATTAAGATCTTTGACTTATTATGTAAATTACCATAGATTATTGCATGTAATTTAATTTAAATTTTAATTAATTTAAATAACAACATGCAATTAGCGGCAGCGAATATTCAAGACCATGCGTCAATTTTTAAGCACGTATCAGCAATAAAAAATTCTGCATTCAGAACATACATTGGTATATTTATTTGTAAAAAATAAATGATAATTCTTGCTAAGGATATTGCAGTATGAGAACAAGTGGACTTTTTTTATTGTAGAAAGTGGACTTTTATGTAAGTTTGGTAAGTTACATTGTGGAAAGTTGCCTCTTTTGATAATAGCTTTAATGGGGCCACGTTGAGCTTTCCCGATCACTTGTTTTTGATCCCTTTTCCTGATACTCTTTTATGTTGGGTGAACATTACATTAAAGGTAGCAAGACCGAGAATTCGATACGTTCGCGAAGCATTGCACTTGAGCAAGGAATAAAAGCTAAAAGAAATTAAAAAAAATCATTTTCACCACTGTGCAGCTATCCGCATGTCTTTTCTTCTTCATTGAGAGGATATTTAGAATCGAGACGCAGAAGGGAGATAGCTTTTCGCTTTCTTTATCAGACCATGTGAAAGCCATTGAAAGAAGGATTAGTGTCCATCCATTCATGTGAAGCAATTCTGAACCTTCCATTTCCTCTCCTTCCTACACGTCCTCCCTCACTTTTCTTCTCTTTTTTCACGTCCAAGAAGAAAAAAGCAATTTCTAGTAAGGTTTGGTTTATTTTTTTCATATAGGAAAAACACTTTTTGTTTCTCATGTTTTTACAAAAAAATATATGCTTCAACTAACTAGAATGAATCAACAAAATAATGGAGTTTCTGGAAGGCAAAAAAATGACCTGAAGAAACAATTTTCTAGGCTAAAAATCATTAGTTATCGTTCCCTATTACTTAGTAATAGACATAAGCATATTTAAAAAAATCAAGAAAATATAGAAATGATGAGCCATTATCAACTGACGGCAGTTTTCTTATTAAAAGCAATATAATGTTAACAAACCTAACATAGAACTCTTCAACTCATTTAAGATGACGATAAAATGTTTAGGAATTCCAAATTTCAACTTATTTTTACAATTTGTTATTTTGGTGGGAAATCATTGTTATGTCTTCTTTGGTTTTACTTATTTTTGTGTTGAAGTTATAAAAGAAATTATTAATAATTCATTAAACTTTTATTTACGTATTCATGTTTACAGAAAGATTCATTATTTCATTCAAGAATTGAAAATGGCTTTGTTTTTAAAGTTTCTTTTTATTTTACAATTTCTCTTTTCAAATGGCACAAAGTTAATTATGAAAGTTAACGTATATCACTTTCTTTAAATTATTTCAAAAGATCCAAAAATGTATCTGGGAGAGTGTATTGTATAGGTGGAAGAAATACTTTGCACCTCTTCTTAATCCGGTGACTGCAACAACTGAGGCACATGAGGTGGACTTTGGAGCGGATAAGAGTCACGGTCGTATCAGCGAAGCAGAAGTCAGATGGGCAATTAAGTCCCTGAAGACTGGCAAAGCTGCAGGTGATGATGAAATCCGGTCCGAGATGTTAAAAGCCTTAAATCAGGATGGTATCCTGTGACTGACTCGGGTGTTTCAGGTTGCTTGAATATCTGGCCAGGCCCCTAAGCAATGGCAGACAGGAATTGTGGTCCCTATCTTCAAAAAGGGAGATCGGAGAGATTGCAACAACTATCGAGGCATCTCTTTGCTCAGCATTCCTGGGAAAGTGTATGCTAAATGTCTGGAGAAGACAAGTCGGGAAATCGTCGACTCCAAACTGTCGGGGGAGCAGTGTGGTTTCCGAAGCACGACGGATCACATCTTTGCTTTAAAGCAAGTCTTTGAGAAATCCTGCAAAAGATGTCTACGTATGCTTTGTAGATCTCGAAAAAGCATACGACAGAGTTCCTCGGGAAAAGCTCTGGCAGGTGTTGCAAGAGTACAGAGTGGATGGGCAATTACTGGTTGCTATCATGTCTCTGTACGAAAGGTCCGAGATTTGCGTCCGGATAAATGGCATTAAGTCAAGACCGTTCGCCAAGACCGTACTTTCGCCCCTCTTGTTCATTATCTTTATGGACTGGATAGACAGGGTCAGTCGAGGTGATGAGTGTGTTTGTGCGGGCGACTGCTTGGTGAGAAGTTGCTCCTTGCTGACGGCCTTGTCCTCCATGGGTTTTCACGCAAGACCAGTTTGCAGCCAAATGTGAAGAGGCTGGAATGAAGATTAGTGTGGTTAAGACCGAGGTTCTGATCCTTTCAAGACAGCCTGCTCAGTGCGCTCTCCATGTTAAGGGAGCCCCATTGAGACAGGTGGAGATGTTCAAGTATCTCGGGATGCATTCACGTGTGATGGGCGGCAGGATAAAGAATTGGATGCTCGGATCAGTGCACCAAACAGTGTCAGACGTGAACTGTGGCGATCCGTGGTAACTAAACGTGAGCTGGGAAACAAAACCAAGCTCTCTCTTTTCAAATTTGTCTTTGTCCCCATTCTCAGCTATGGTCATGAGTCTTGGGTAATGACCAAAAGAGTGCAGTCGCGGGTACAAGCAGCCGAAACGAGATTCTTGAGAAGTGTGGCAGCTGTTACCCTACTAGATAGAGTGCACAATAAGGGAGTCTTTAAGTGTTGAGCCGCTACTTCTCAGTTGCGTTGGTATGGCTACTTGATACGGATGCCGCAAACGGGTCTTCTAGGCAGTTGTTATTTTCCAAGCCGATGTGTAAGAGAGCAAGAGGTTGGCCTAGATCCAGTAGGGACACAGTAGATTTTCTTTCATGAGTCCAGGTACAAACCAGTCTTTAAAATAAAGTTAAAAATGTGAGTAATTAGATTTAAAAAGATCTCAAAGCATCCCTTATATACAAAGCCAGGTAGACTACATGGACAATCTGGGTTCGAGTCGCTTGGAGGACATGCGTCTGATCGCGGAAGATCGCGATCGCTGGAGATCCTTCATAGGGCTGCTGCCCCCGCGACCCTAACGGATAAGCGGGTTTGAAAAGTAAGTAAGAAAGATCCAAAATTGTTACTTTTTACAATTAATACGATGATTGCAGATTAACAAAACCGGGTCCAGCAAAGCCAAAAGGGTTGATGTCAATCTACAACCTACAATATCAATAAAAGATTCTACCCAATGCTTCATAAGCAATTACGGCAACAAATAAATAGTGCAGAACCTTTGCAATAAAAATTCTACCTACAAGAATTATTCAAGAAGGGCATACATAAGAAAACAACATTTCCTTGACGTGACAAAGACAAAGGTAAGCATATCCATGAAATCATAATTACTTGTCGCGACAATAACAGTTTCAGGGGAGAAACTTCGAGAAATGTTATCTGGTAGGACAAGAATAAAAAAGTCTTAGGCACACAGTGAACTAATAATACACGATTTATTACATAAATTGCAGTGCAAAACCGTACGGTATATGGATCTTTTACTGAATCAGAGTAGATGCTCGAAGTGTACCCATTGACTTCAGTGCAAGCTCTCGTACGCCATATAATGGACTGACGCATCTGACGGTTTGGCTTCTAAACACAACGTCACAAAAGCTATGGATATGTTGTTCCGAAGTCCGGACAACAGCAATCGGTTCAGCGCATACCGATTGTCTAGAAACGGTTTTGTGGCTTGTTCTGCCAAGAATCACCCCCCTCCCCCCGAAGGTCGATTGGGCTACTCAGTATACGAGGGCACCCAAAAAGTAAGTTCCAAAGGGACCTGAAAGAAACAAGAAAACGTTAGCAAAGATGCTTGCTGGTATTTGAAGAACACATTTTACACTATTTTCATACGTAGTTTTCATCGTTGTTGAGGCACTTATGGTAGCGTTACAACAAGCGTTGTAGTCTGCATGGAATATGGGGAAACGCTGGAAGAGCGAATGATAATGAATGTCCTTTCTCTCTCACATTTTCGTCAACTGTACGCACAAAAACATCATTTAAAAGATGGTCAACCACCCAATTCTTCATCATGTACAATTTCACATTTATCATTTAAAAAAGACGCACCCCTGTCCGTACCACTGAACCACTCATCGCTTTCCCTAAATTTCAAAAATTTGACGGTGGATTTCAGCCGTTTTAATATTTTTCGCATTAAGAAAACGAATTACAGAACGAATTTCACCAATGGCGGGTGTCTTTATTTTCTGAGGCATTGTCACTCGCCATGTAGCAGACGAACGGCGCGAAGTACTTGTACGATGGTAACAATTCACCATATTCCGCATGCAGGCGCACAATCACGACTTATAACAATTACTTATAATAGGCGCTACAGCGGCAATATTTAAAAATGGAATTTACCTTCTGCATAGCCCTCGTATACCACTATCATACTTCATATTCATCATCATATCACAGTTCATCATCAGTTTCCAACTGATACCCACCACTTTATTTGCATAACGCGCGTCGTCGTGGTTTTTTAATATCGGTGGGTACCAGTCGAGGATGGCTGTAGTCCAGCTGCTGTTTTCTCGACTATGTGTCCAGTCCGATGACATTTGAGGTGTCTTATCCATTCTAAAAGGTCGAACACTTTTGTTTCTCTTCGAATCCCAGTAGTATGTTTTTTCCTTCCTTGTAATACCTAACATACAACCATAGTCTAAGGAAGTAAATCCTTCAACTCCGCGTCGGCTCTTTTGGTCTCGATGTTGCCTAGTGTATGTGATAGCACAGCAGCGCACCAAGTGGTGGAAAAGCAGATAATGATATATTGCATGTAATCAACTGGTTTGTTTCTTCAACTATTAAATTTTGAAAAGCCTTAATGAATTTTTTTGAATTTCTAAGAATTTTATTACAACCTATGTTTAGAGAAAATTAACGCATATAATTATTCTTCTAAAGGAAATAGTTTAAATGAAAATTTGACATAAATGAACTTGGCTTCCTAATAAAACGGTTGTTTTAGTTTTGTGTTTATTTTCATTCGTTATGAGGTCATCGATGATTTTTCGTTTTAGACTCCATTTCTGTTTCAAGTTATACTAATAGTACTAGAGGCAAGGCAAGCAGGCTTACAGCCTGTGAAATTTATGTTTTGAGGATTATAGGTATTCTTGGAAGAAATGGATGCATTCAAATAATAGCCTTTGAGAATCATTCTATTTTATATTGGTTTGTCTTAACTAATTCATTACCTCTTTTCTGGAATTCACTGAGGTTCATCCATGTCACCATCTTCGCCAGCACCGAGTTTTTATAATTGATGAAAATATGAAAGAAAATTCCACAGCCTGGGTTCGAACCAGGAACCTTCTTTTCACCGTGCAGAAGCGCCAACCAATTGCGCCAATGGCTGTGGAATTTTCTTTCCTATTTTCCTCAATTATTTAAACATCTGAGGCTTGGCGTGGGAAAAAATCCTCCTTAGATCATTCTTTACTTATTTTCGCCGAGTTTTTAGTCAGCTCGTCGATAAATGCCCTCAATCTTAACCAAAGACTGTCGCGACGATTTCGGGTCTATGCACCAAAGTTTCGTACAGAGCCAGCTGTTTTGTTATTTCAGTCTAATTTGGATTGCATGTAAATGTGATGAAGAGATCCTGGTAGTTTTGCTGCAATGCACATTTGCTCCCAGTAAATGACGTAAGTAGAACACAGGCCTTTCCTGCTTTCAAATTAAAGTTTTGAACAGCCTGATTTTGAGTAATCCATTAAGCCAAATGGTAAGCCTCCACTCTCAAAGTCTTCTGATTTTAGCCGGCCTCCTTCAACTTTTAAAACGCGTCCACAATACTGTATACTGCTGTGTGAGTTTTCCCATCTGCAACACCGGATTAAACAGCCCTGGCCTTTCGTACAGTTTGTAGGAATAGAAGGCTAACATGCTGAGTTTCGTCCCTTCAATGCTCCTGAATTTTATCTTTCAGCCTTCTTCTCCAGAAGACACAGCAACGGGTAGGTCATTGGATCACAGTTCGGACTTCAAATCGACATGTGTTGTAAGTTGTTCCCCGTGCTCTCCCTTAAATGGTGGTTGGTTCTCCATCGTCGGCTTCAAACACTGCTACTACCGCATTGACAGCTGGCAAATTATATCTTCTGTGATCGCGCTGTATTATCGACATTTAAACGTTTCCTGACATCCTTCATCGTCTTGTACGCACGTGCAAAAGGGTTGATATTTCTGATGTTCCTGTGAAATTTCTATTTTGATGACCAGAACCGTATACGTTGAAAGTGCGAAGGCAACACAAATTCATGCACCGGTATATCCACTTCTGTCGAGTGATAACAAAAAAGAATTGGTATAATTACAAAAGCATTGATGATATGACCATTAGATTAGGCTTACTTTATTCTTACTCGGAGCAAAAATGTTGTGTAGTGTATTTTTACATTTGAGCACCATTCCATTTACCTTAGAAATGTACATCAGTGTTAATTTACAAATAGGTACATGCTAATTATCTTACAAAATTTCACAGAATACAGAGTTATAAATATAACTATTAGGATCATTGGAGAATACTTTTCTTTGCTTGGAACATGATCTAAACTGAAATCAAAAAGTCTGCTTTGTTTATCCGAGGCATGTAAAGAAAGCAGAGTGAACAATTGTTGTCAGCACCTATACAGAAGGCCTGATAACGGAAACGTAATACATTGTTGGCAAGGCATGTTAACAAAGCAGAGTGAACAATTGTTGTCAGTTCCGTCTCGTGTACCACTTCAGACTTTAGAGAAAGAAAGATCAGATAATAAATTATTATGGAATTCACTGTATTTTTAATAAACGATAATTAAACTTTCATAAAAATTCTTAATCTTTAATTATATTGTACCACAACTGAAATTAAAAAACAAAGTTAATTTTAATATTCAAATAACTTTTAATTGAAATTACAGTCAGATTATAAAATGTAACTTTAAGACCATTACAAATATATTTAATTGTAAAAGTGAAGTTCTAAATGGATTAAAAAAATACAAATAATAGTTTTCATAAATGAAGTAATTTTATAATTTTTCGGTGTTTTTTTTTTGGGGGGGGGCGGGATTTGCCTTCAAATTTTGATTTATACATAAATAATTTTTTTTTTTTAAATGATTCATTCAATTTTTTTAAATGAATGATTCAATTTAGTTTGAATGAAAGGCTTGAATACGTATTATTTCACAATTTTTATAAATTTAGAAAACTTGTCAGCGTCTACAGAAAGATTGTGGAAATCGCTGTCAACTATAGAAGAATTGTAAGCTTTAAAACTGAGAAATAATATGTTGTCTTAAAGCAGGTTTCACAATTTTGAGTGCATCGAATTCTACACATTCATGTTTTTCTTGGAGTAGTTTCAGAAAATAGCCACACACACATAAAAAAAGCAGTGTCAAATGCTGTGAATTCAGTGTCTTCATCAATGATTTCATTAAAGTTTGTTTAAAAAAAATCACTTCCGCCGAATTAAGTTGGTGTTGTACATACACTGCTTTGGAATGAAATTTGCCCCATCCAGAAGGAGTTATCCGAATGAGCCAAAAATAGGTATAGAAAAAAAGATAAATCTGAACACACCTTTATTACGTTATGGAGTCAAGACGTGCACACGTTTCTACAGGGTGCCCCAACGGAAAGCGGCATCAGTAGGTTGTGGCACCACCTCTAGCGGCGATGCATTGTTCCAGCCGCAGATGTAGGTGATCATACACGTGGCGAATGTCATCTTGGGGTACGTCTGCCCAGGCCCGGTGAACCTGCTGTGTCAGATCATGGAGATTGCGGGATTATAGTAAACGACGTCCCACCATGTCCCACACGTGCTCAATTGGCGATAGGTCTGAGGACCTCTCGGGCCATGGCAGTTGAGATCACGCAGACATGCCGTGCTCATATTTGCCGTGTGCTCATATTTGCCGTGTGCTTATATTTGCCGTGTGCTCATCCTGCTGAAAGCCTGCGCCGGCTATGGTGTGCAGAAAGGGCAGTAATACGGGCTGCAGAATCTCTGTGACGTACCGTGCTGTTGTCAGGGTGCCTTGGATAGTGACTAAAGGTGTTCTGGTATCGTAGGCGATGGCACCCCAGACCATGATCCCGGGTGTTGGTTCAAAATAGCGATACCTGATGCATTGTTCATTGCACGTTCCAATGGTCTGCGCCACACACGTACGCTTCTGTCGTCGGTGTCCAAACAAAAGCGGGATTAGAAGCTGAAGACCACCGAGCGCCATTCCGTTCGCCAGCCCCCTCGTTCACGACACAATTGCAGTCGTATTGCGAGGTGCTCATATGTCAAAGGAAAACACAACAATGGACGCCTGGCAGACATTATCGCGGCGTGTAACCGGCGTGCTATTGTCTATATTGACACTGGAGCAGTACCAGGAATAGTGATGTTGTCGCGCAGTTGCCGCAGGGTGATAGTTCTTTCCGCTAGCATTGTTCGCAGTATCCGCCTATCGATATGAGCTGACGTGCTTCTCCGGACCCCAGAGCCTGGTCTTCTGGCATGTGTGCCTTCCTCTCGCCATTGCCTCCAACATCGACCTACCGTCCGTGCGTCCCGCGACACATGGACAGAAATCCGTTTGGTTGACCAATAATCTGACCTCGTTCAAAGTCCGTTAATTGCGTGAATTGTTGTCGTTCTCGTCGTCGTTGCATTGAGACCGTTGTGCGGATTACAGTACTGTGCGTTAACGAGGCAATTGCTTCCTCCCTACTGCATGGAACGTCTCGCACAGGTATCAACTGATGAGCCTATAAAGGCACCCGGACAAGCTGTATTAACCCAAAAGGGTCATGCCCCGTGAGCATGCATCTAATCGTTTACTAATCGAAGGTAGACGAACCCCCCCACTAAATATGGATAAGGTCGGATAACTCCTTGTTGGTGGGGCAATTTTATTGCAAAGCAGTGTAATTTAACTGTACACTAGCAAATGTGTTGGTGGTGTCGCTTCTCCGCCACTGGGATCGCTGCTGCATGCCTTGCAGCGGTAGGCAACGTTGCAAAGCGTGGCTGCACGGACATACTTTCTTACACTATGATACACCATTCCGTGCTTCGTTGGGTGGTTTGTTGTCGTTAGATGCTCGTATTTTTGTGTCCATATTTCTGCTCCTTAAGTGAGAGCTGTAGCACAAGGGTTATTCGTAAAGTAAGGTCCGGTTTGCAATAAAAACAAAGTTACTATATATATTTTCAAATTTTTTTCTTTACCAGATTCTATGGACATTTCACTATTTTTCCACATGTTTCCAAGTTTATTTAAGCACTTGTCATAGCGCTCAATGTACTTCCGCATGATCACTTCATAGAAGCTGCCGCCGGTGAAGAAAGTCACACAGTTTTCACTTGTTCATCGTCGCTGAAATGCAGGCTGCCGATGATCTCCTTTAGATCCTGGAGCAGGTGGTAGCCACTGGACGCGAGGTCCAGACGGTAAAGCGGGTGATCAAATTGTTCCCAACTAATCAGATCTCCACGATCTAAAGTAGATCCTGCACGATATCAAAAATGACTGATATCACGACTGCGACTTCTATTGTTATGCGATATCATAATTCATCCAAAGTCGTTGGAAGGGTAGGCACATAAACTGATCACAATGGCTCCTGGAAATTAGACCTTACCATATGCGATTTTTTCCTCTGCGGGTATGTGAAAGAAAGTTAAAAAAAAAAATACAGCATTTTGAAATCGGGTGAATCTTTGAGGAACACCCGGTGTATCCAGTACATAGTAGATCACTTAAGAGAGTTACGTCTCTCCTAGTTATCAGGAGTAGGGGAGTAAAATGAACTTGGAGAGGAAATCAAAGCTTTATGAGGAGCGCTTTCGATTTGATTTGCTCCCCCCTTCACACATTAATATGAAAAATACACCCCCCGTAAAAGCTTATATTGTGTATTGTACAGTTTTAAAATTTATTACGCCAGAGATATCATCTCATTAATAGTATAAACTAGTCTATGAGTCTCTTGTTTATCTTTTTTATTCATATTCGCCTTAAAATCGTTTAAACATGAAATACGTAGAATATCTTTATTATTTACTTTATATTATGATGTTCAAATACAAGTTGTTTGTATTAATTGCAAAAAGTTTAAAATTATAGCGATAGAATTAGTGCAACGTAACTAGCAGGAATAATTAATGAGATTATACCTAATGGTATATAACTACAATTTTGATTATTGATGCATTTACCGAGTGGGCGATAATGAGGTTATGAACAGTGCTGGAACACTGATTAAAATCACATAAACCGCGCTTTGTTACTCATTTAATTGCATTAACCTAATCTCATTTGTCTACTTTCTGCGATAAACTATTCACTTTCATGCTAAAACTTCACGAATGTTTCAAACTTTCGTAAGGACCTTTATGCTTTTGTTATTGTTTCTGAAAGTTGCATTTCCAATAAAAGAATGTTTACAAAATGTCCCTATACGGATGATTACTATCTATTGAATGCTGATAACATGTAATAACAGAGGGCATTAGTTATTTTCCACTCTCGAAGGATTTGAGTGGTTTGAACACTTGAAATCAGATAAAAGTGATAAAGAAGCTGATTTAGAAACACGAGAATGACAATGAACAGGTAAGCTTGCTTCATTTCACTTGCGAAAACAGGCGGCATACACAAAAGGTAAAGAAAAAGGTAAGTATTTAATTTGCAATGGAAATTAAATACAAAAATAAAGGGGTTCTGACATCTATCTTTGAATTAGCAGTAGATATTACATGGAAAAATCTTCAAAACCAAAAATAAGGGAATAAAATAAGAATTGTTATGAAGACGCCGAATACACCGTATTGTGGAACAAGGCTCTTGATACACAAAAATGAAGCGTGACACACGATCCCTCTGTCGCATTGAGAGCGAAGAAAAACTTCACTTCGTGCCGCCTATGATGAACTCCTGAATGTGTATGATGCTGCTCACTAAGACACACCACGATGAAATAACGTATATCAACATGAAAACACAAAAGTAAATCTTCATAAATTAAGCAATTAAACTCTTGAATAAAACGAACAATTAAAACAATCAGATGTTTCAATATGCAATGCCTTCAACCTTTTCTAAAATGTAAGCATTCTTGGAGAAGGGAAATATTCCAAACATTTCACTTCAAAATGAATAACTAAAGATGTAAAGTACAATATGAGTTTGCAGGATGATTTAATCACTGTGTATAATAGAAATGTCTTTAATATTGAATGGTGAATATGACTCTGAAATTTTCTCCGAACATGTTGCCACACTGCGTGTAGTTGACGTAATATAGCGTTGACTTTGGTGATTATTTAATTAAATATTGTTTCCGATAATAAAAAAAAATATTCGTTAGAAAGTTCAGAGACCTTTTTATTTATTTTTTTTCCTAGCAAAATGATTTTCATTTATTTTGATATATACGGTAATACTGTAATTATTTTACGATTAACATTTTTAACTAATAGAGACTCGACTTGAAAAAACCATAAATTCTCTACCTTATTAAAAGAAGAAGCTCGCTAGTGAATTTTTTTAGAAGCAAATAAGATAGAATATAGTATTCATTTTAAAATTAAAACATAATTAAAAAAATACGTAAAAGGGATAACGTGAAAGGCAATCGTTTTTATCTTTCTCTCCGCCTGAGTTTATTATTGAATTTGAGATAAATAATGGATATAGAAGAAAAGAGGGACGAGACACAAAAACTTTGGAATAAACTTGAAATAGTAATCACTGTTTTCCGTAGTTTCCATCACAAAGGAAATTAAAAACGTACTGAATTCTATTAATTTCTTGTCAAACTCTTGATTTTTCGTTAATTCTGTAACATACGGGTTTTTATTAAATAATAACTTGTTTTTCTTTGTATTCTCTGCCGGCCAACTTAAATTATTGAGAATAATGAAAGCAAAGAAGAGCGTCTTCTTTCATTAAGGTAGAGAATTTATTGTTTTTCCAGTCCAGTCTCTTTTATCTAAAATGCAAATCTAAAAATATATAAACAACATTTTGCTAATATGAATAAATAAAAAGATCTAACCCCTGTTTATGCACTTGAAAGAGAGCAGGACCAACACTGAGGATGGATTTTGTAACGTTCTGCTTGCTAAGCTAGACGTCAACAGTCATTTTAATAAATGCATTCTCTGGAATGATGAATCTACGTTCACTCAAGATGGTATTATAAGTAACCATAATTTACATTTCTTTGACAAACCAATCCACATTTTAAATATGGAAACAAACCGTCAATACAGATGGACAACTAACGTCTGGTGCGGGATGTATAATTCGACAGTAATTGGTTTAATTTTTTACGAAGGTACATTAACTGGTGCACGATATACTAGCCTTATTATTCAAAATGTGGTTTGTGATTGGGCAGAAAGTTTGTCTTTGGCTGAACTTCATCGAGTATGGTACCAGCAGGCAGGGCCGAACTAGTACCTTTAGGGGCCCTAAGCACTGCACACCTTCCTCAGTATAAATCCTGTTTTTCTGAGGATTCGGGGGCCCCTATTCACATGTGTAGTCTAACAGGGCCCTAAGCACGTGCTTAGTGGGCTTATGTATTAATCTAGCGCTGCCAGCAGGCTGAGGCACCACCTAACAGAACTAGTGAACTCTTGAGAAGTGGTTTTGGAACAAGTTGAATAGAACAGTTTGGTCCTGTTCGGTGGCTCTCAAGATCACCTAATTTGACTACCATGGATTTCTTGTTTCCGGGTATATGAAGAATGCTGTGTATCAAACTCCTCCCAGACACTAGGATGATTTGAAAACCCGAATTCAATACGCATGAGCAAAAACATTTTTCGAATAACAATGTGTATGAAAACCAGGTGTTACGATTTCAATTATGTATTGCTTCAGTTTGTAACCAAGTTGAATATTTTCTGTAATTTTCTTATGAAATAAAGAAATTAGTTATATAAAAATGGTGATTTAGGAATAAAGATGGGGTGTTCTACAAGTTTGCCATTGCCAATTTTGTTGTATCTTACGTTAAAAAGTGACGTTATGATTTGTCATTTTAAAGAGGTCAAAGGTTAAATTTGACGTGAGCATCAGATTGCGCATACTCGCTTTCCTATAGGATTATAGTAAAAGTTGACAATTTGAATAGGTTTGTAGATATTTGGGTGGATCACTTCAAATTAAAAACCCTGTGTAAGCCTATTAGAGTTGCTCTTCTGAAACGAAGAGAATTTATGAGGTACCCCGTTTTCTCCGCCTTCTGTTAACTTTTCAGGTTAATGTTTTGTCCATCATAAAACAATTTTCTCCAGAAATGTAGAGAAAATGATGGAGCGGACTCCTATAACACATGTACTATGTTGGCTGCAGTGATTCCAGCGGAAGTGTTGCCGGAAATAAGTTTTTTCCACCCGGATCTGGTTTTTTTTTTTTTTCGTCACGTGCTATCTCAGGTTTTGTCATCTAAATTTTTCTGGGTTTTATTTTCTCATCAGATATCGCTGGGATAGAGAAAAACCTAGATCTCGGTGGAAAACCCAGGTCTGGCATCGCTGGTTGGTTCCCTTGGGGTATAGTAGAACATGAAAC
>JAHWFO010100764.1:27849-47083 GCA_023313115.1 Rhysida immarginata
ACGTTAAGGTTCAACTTCCAGCAGTTAAACCAGTCTTCGAACTGCTTTGCACCCCCCTGAACTGTACAAAATAATTAAATAGCATAGGCCCGAGGACAGAACCCTGAGGGACACCGGCCTTTACAACTCGGGGTGTGGAAAGATTTTCTCCAACTTTGGCTTGATAGGATCTGCCGTCAAGAAAGGATTTCACCATCAAGATCAAATCGGCAGGGAACCCGTCTCTGATCATTTTGTAGACAAGGCCCTCATGCCAAACTTGGTCAAAAGCTTTACTGACATCGAGAAATACCACTCCACAGTACCTGGATAGGTTCAGGGGGGTGCTCAGGTCTTCAACGAGCCTCCATATCTGCATCGGACAAGAGTGGGCAGCACGAAAGCCAAACTGCTCTTCCCGTAAAAGGTCATTTGCTAGACAGTGATCTTGGAATCTGACAAGGATCGTTCTCTCCAACACCTTGGACATCGAGGATAGCAAGCTAATAGGTCGGTAGCTCGCGGGAATTGCAGGATTTTGTCCCTGCTTTGGGATACTCAACACAATAGATTTCTTCCAAGCCACAGGGAAGTAAGAAAATTTCCAGCAGTCGCTAATGATATTGGTGAGAAATTCAATAAAGTTCTTTGGGAAATTCATAAGGGCGTTATTACTCACCTTGTCTTTTCCTGGAGCCTTCTTCTTTTTCAGTTTATTTATGATGTTGGCGATCTCACCAGCCTCGATGTTGTACTTCGTAAAATGCTTCTGGACTTCATCAAAGTTGTAAATACCTTCTTCCACACGCCGAGACATGATTTGGCTCTCGGGCTTATCGTTGGTAGGAGTAACAAACTGCAGTTCCAGTGAATCTGCAATGACTTGGGCCTTGTCCTGATCAGTTTGCACATAGTTACCTTGTGGTGTACGGAGTGGAGGAAGCATAACATTCTTCTTCTTCTGTAAAGCTCTAACCATACTCCAAATGGAATTGTCGCGAGCCGACAAGCTTTTGAGTTTTTCATTCCATCTAGCGTCGCGAAGCTCTTTTATCTCCTCTTGAACTCTTCGCACTAACCTGTTGTACTTGGTTTTGAGCCAAGGTTCACGATAGCGTTGCCAAAGTCTACGGGTCCTGTTTCTTTCAGCAATTAGGCGTTGGATTCCAGGAGAGAGTTGGATTCGATGAGAAGGTTTTTTCTCTGATGGATACTTACTGACTTCTATGGCACTGTTAATACATCTGGTGATGTCATCAACAAGTTGATCGATGTCCTCTGTACAGTAAGCAACGTCGGGATGGTAGCCATAGTCCTTAAGAATATCTTTGTAGAGCCTCCAGTCTTGATGATGTACGAGTTCCTCTCGGAAATTTATGTCAACATTGTCAAAGTACAACGCCACAGGCTTGTGGTCAGAAGAAAGGTCATCAATCGTGAAGATATTGTACGGTTTGAAGAAACCCTTCAAGAGCGAGATGTCCAAAACGTCACTACTAGGGGAGTGGTCGCAGTAGTAGGTGTCCTCCACAGGTCCAGCAGCGATGATATCATCTCTACCTTGTATGTACCTATAGAGAATCATGCCGTTGTAATTCTGCGTTCTGGAGTTCCAGCTTGGATGCTTGGCATTTAGGTCACCAGCCAGGACGACTGGAGTGTCACCACTGAAGAGTTCATCAAGCTCGCAAATGTCAAGATAATGTTTAGGTGAATTGTAGAGCGCTACGAACTTCACTTCACCACAGGAGACGTCATTGATAATGATGGAGGCTGATTCCATACCTGCATAAGATTTGGATACTAATTCTCGGTGTTGAATTCCCCTCTTAATGATGATCGCAGCGCCCCCAGATGCACATCTTGCAGCATTTGAAGCCATTCGATCCTTACGGTACACACAATAGCCAGGTAGCTTGAAGTCTTGGCTTGGTTTGAGGTGAGTTTCACAGAGGTATCTCCCCATACAAACCACCAAGCGTAAAGCAAATATTACTCTATTTTATGTAAACCAACTAGCAACGTTTATTTTCCACCAAACAGCAATCTTTACCTGCCACACTTTCTCCATATAAACCCTGGCCATGGCCGGCTAAAATCTTTGTAGCTATATCAGCCTCCGAAGATGGTGTAAACCGAAACGCGTAAGGCAATTAAAGTGTATTCTATCCTATCAGTTTTAGACCTTTATTCCTTTTATTTAGCTTATTGATACTCGACAATATGGACATCGTGAAAATGCTTAGACGTCAAATTAATTAAATTAAACTTTCATGGCTAGAAAATGACTGCCAAAAGATCTGAGTGTGAAGCCTTATCGAATAAAAATCGGAGATCAGTAAAATTCCTCTTTTCTCTCCGCCGGGGATTTGAAATACCTATGCCCATGTGTTAACTTTCTCAGTGAGCAAAAAACTATATATCTTACAAAACAAATGGACCTCAGTATAGAACTTTAAAATTTTGATTAGTTCCCAGATTTTAAGATTATTTTTTACTAATAAGAAGAAATGAATGAAAGATAAACTACAGAGCAAAGTTATATTCAGCGGCCAGATTTACAGTATATAAGGAATAGTTCATGTAAGAATAATATTTCCCACTTAATTTCATATTGAAATGCCGTGCAATTTAATTATTGCAAATTTAATTAAAAATTCGCATTGTGTAAATGTAAAATTAAATAGGATTTATTGTGTAAATACATCTAATTTAAATTTGCATCTAGACCGTTAATGAATCTGATTCAAACATTTGTCTTCAGGTTTGATGAATGTTGAAATGGTATTGCAATCTTTACTTTATAGATTAACATCGTAGCGGTCTCATAATATTAAAGTACTTCTCCATTTTAATCATGTATCATTTTCCTAAGTGACTAAAGGCTTTATACGGAGAGACTAACCGATTACTGTTTGTTGTTTTTATGTATTTTGTTAAAGATTTCGGAGTGGTCAGCAACGCGAAACGGCTATGCTTTCTCTACAATGTTTTACACTTTTCAGTTGTTTATAATTTTCTAGGATCAACTTCTAAGAGCCAATGTTATAGCCTTTTCTCTCAATCTTAGGAGAAGAGACTATTTTTATTAAAAGATATGTTTCTAGATTTTTAACGATACTATATGATATAATGTAGAGAACGAAAAGTGGAGCTATTTATTAAAATTATATATTCAATAGCAATGATTATATAAAAGAAATGTTTTAAGTCATTTAGAAATAAAGAATGAGTAACTTGTTATTTGGGATACCAATACCCCTAATTGTCACGGTCCATTCAGAAGAAGTATAAAACAAGGAATGTCCATAGTAATAGAAAAGAAAGTACAACAGCTCCCGAGCCGGCCACACCCCCTCCTGTTTCGGCATGGTCGCGCATTTCATGGATTTTGGTCACAGTTAGTGGTTATTATTCAATAAAAGCATGCCAATTCTATTATAGAAGGATCAGACAACGTAACTATGCTTTCAGTTTAGAATTTAGAAACTTTTTTGAGAAGTAATAGCCCCCACTCTAAAGTAAGACCTCAGGTCGGTTAAGTGCCGCCCATGTTGTCAGGCGGATTTTTGCTGAAGCTGCGGCGCTGCGATCGAAGTCGCGCGTGCGAAAGGCTTCACTGATAATCGCTAATGCTGGAAACGCACGATTTAAAATTCCAATAATTCCTATTTAATTTGCCTGACTCCGAATATAACGTCATAGGTGATACACGTGTCTTCAATCTAAAATTGTCCACAATGTCCAAGTTGTCCAACAAAGTTATTTTTAATAAAAAAAAAAAAAATGCCTTGCTGTTTTGATACTGATTTCATCAATAAAAACATTGAATTATAACCACACATCAAAAACAGGTGTGTGGATATATTTCTAAATAAGTCTGAAAAATTTATAACTTGCAAGAAATGCTTGGAATTATTTGTAATTTCTTGAATCTGTGCCATCGGAAACTTATTTTTCTTTACGTATATAAAAATTACAATAGCTTTCTCGTCAAGCTTTAATTGGCATTTTTATATGTATTTTATCGGAATCTATTTGGGGAAAAAATAAGAAAACAAGAATTAGCAACATATTTTCGCTAAAATGACAACATTTTAACCTTTGTAACACTAAAACATTAACAACCCCCCCCGCGGGGGGGAGGGGGAGGGGGGTATAGAGGAGAACCCCCCCCCCTTAAAAGAGGAGCCACGTAAAAAAGAGCCACGACCACTTTTGCATAGACCGAGGCGAATAATTAAAAATACACTATTCAGGCGAACGTACATTATTCGATACCCACCCTCTTATTTAACCGTTCATTTTGCCACAGTTTCGAAATTCCCTTCCTCCCCTCCCTGTCAAGCGAACGTATTTTCTGAATGATCCCTTAATTGAGGTTAGTAATGAAATGTAAGACTACAACAGATTTCTCATCAAGCCTTCATTGGCATTTGTACTCGTACAAGCATTTTATCAGGTAGAAGTCTACTTGGAAAAAACAATAGGAAAAAAGAGATTAGCAACTTGATTAATAGAGTAATGAAATATTTGAAAAGATAACAAATTTGAATGTAAATTGCCTATTGTTTGCAACATATACAAGTATTCGTTCCTTATATGATATTATATTATGTGCAAACGAGATTTCACCTTGTTGCAAAAACTTTGAGGCAAGACATGTCCTCCAGAAGGAAGAGTAGCAATAATAGAAAACGAGCAAAATTGGTTTAAATGTAATTTTTTGCATGTGGAAAATAAACAATGTTTCTAGAATAAATGTTTGATTTCATTATATGATATACGAGAAATGTATTTAACATCCAACACTGTGAAAAGTTTAAAATAATAACCTTGTATTTGGTTATTTCTCCCAACCTTGTATTTTTAAAATGTTTGATTTCAATTTGCTTTTTGTTTAATGTCCAATATATTAAATTTATGTTACAGTTGTATCACTGAATATTAATTTTATATTAAACTTACTTAAAAGCGACTAAGGTTAAATGAGCTCCAAAAACGTTTTTTAACTTGTTAGTACAGAATTTTCCTTCCTTCCTTGAAAGCTTTATTAAGACTTTTATCACAATATTACGAATACAATTTTTAAATGGGCTCGGGTAAAAAAATTTTATGATAATTTATTAAATTCTGTAACGAATTTGTGGTTTGAAATAGCTAAATACCGGCAAAAAAATACAGGAATTCAACCTGCTTAATGATCTATTTCGATCTATTTCGATCGAGGCGCCCTCACACGAGTGGACAATGTAACTCGGGAGCTGTTATACTTTCTTTTCTATTACTATGGTATGTCTATCATACGGGAACGGCCGTGACGTCAGATACGCTGCGGGGAACGGCCGTGAAGTTCAGCACTCCAGGGGGAGGGGGGGGGGGGAGGGAGCGCGATGCGGGAAGCTCAGACGAAGAACCCCAATGGATGCCTGAGGCCCTATTCTCGAAATTTTCGTGTGGCAATCAATCTCACATACACTATCTCACTTGTGAGATTTCAACTCACACGATTGCTATTCTGCAGTTCCAACCACAAAACGAACACGACTGGTGAGTACGTACATCACACTCACACATAGAGATAGATATATACCAGAGGTGGAAACTCAATGCTAAATCAAGGGGCTTGGGATCAATGACGTATATTAAAGATAGACTCCGAATCCTATTGTTGTAACTTGAAGCAAATTGGGAAGCTCCATGCCCAGAACTGTCATGGCTGAAAGTGAGTGAAGATGATGCAAAACACATGGCTAAACACGAGAGTAGCTGATTAATAATTCTTTCACACGCCGATCACGGAGTGATAAGTTTATCTTTTCGTTTACTCGGTATTTGAAGTATTTTATTATATTTTATAAATAATTTTTCGATCATGGTTTCAATTTCAATTTCGTTTCGATTGTCTTTCAGTAACGTATTTTTATTTTAGTTACGTAGTTTTGATTTATTTTTGTGGAAAATGATTCCTGATGCTTTTTCTTGTCTGCTTGTACAGTTGTACGCAGAACAACTTTGAATTATGGTTTTGAATTAATAATTCCTCGGGTCCAAAATCTTCAAAAACAAAGCAGCCAGACAGCTAATTACTCCACGGCTCACTCCTGCCCAGAACTATCATGGCTCAATTTGCTTCACTTTTTGCCGCTGTTAACAATAGGATTCGGAGTCTATCTTTAATATACGTCATTGCTTGGGATCAAGTGCTCGCCAAGGCGGCGATTCGATTCGCATGAAGAATAAGCAGACGACGTTGTTGCTTAATATGGCATTTCCAACGTTCAGTGTCCTTAAATAGAGCGCGCGTTTCTTAATAAATTTTAATTTTCACACTATTCTTCTTTTACTCCTGGAGAGTGCTCTTTCAATAATAATAATACAAATAATAAATTTTAAAATGAAAAAAAAAATTATGCCCTGCTACACCTTTGTCTTTTTTTTTTAATTTTATGAATTCTTATTTTAACTTATTATTTCACTTTTTAAACCAAAAAGGAATACTTTTTTTAAAGTAAAAACAAGAATGGATGAAGGAGGATAAAAATATAAAAAAGTATTTTTTAAATATTTTATTTTATTTTTAGTAATTTTAGGAGGACAAACGAATAATAAGTTAAAGTAGAAGATTAACTGCTGTAGATTATACAACCTCTGACAATTAAGTTTGGTGAATGAGTTCACACAACAAAATGCAAAACAGATAGAGCCACATTTACTTTATTGTCCTTCGAAATAATCACCCCCGAAAGATATTGGGATCGGGTGTATAAGTCCTGGAAGCTCCTTAGGGATGGCTTTAAGTTCACGTGTCACATTTGCTTGAATGTCTGGAATGTCCACAAATCTGTGTTCCTTTAAGGCCCGTTTCAGGCGTGGGAACAAGAAAAAGTCTGCCGGTGCCAAGTCTGGTGAATATGGTGGATGAGCTATGGATACGACCCCTTTGTTGGCCAGAAACTGTTGCACGATTTCGGCAGTGTTCCTCTTTGATCCATTATCCACAGTTACGTGCGCACGCTACACCTTCAACTGAAGAAACGAGCATCTGCCAAACCATTGCACGCACAAACGTGACCTGTCTGAAGTTGCTTAAACAATGACTGGGCTTGTATTCACATGCATTGTTACTCGCGTAAAGCTCGCACAGATTAGGGTGTGACGTCATTCACCGAACTTAATTGTCAGAGGTTGTATTTAAAAAAACAACTTAAATGTTGGAAATTTTTGAAATTTGAAACTTATTCATCCAATAAAGAAAGGGCTTAGATATGTATACAAAAAGAATTTCACTTTTGTGAATTCATTATTTTTTTTTATTAAGATAATTTCAAAACTCTTTTGGCATACTTTAATTTTTTGTTTGCATATTGTTTGGTTAACATTTTTAAATACTGTTCTATTCTCATTTTTACATATTTAATTATGATAGTTGCAAGTACAATTCAGCATGAGAATGAGAACAATATAGTGATTTCCAAGAAATAATTGGATGGATTTCTTGCAAAAGTTTTTCTGCCTTCAACTGTCAACCGACAAGTAAAACACCCTTTAACACCATATGCTTTATGGGGTTGTTTTAATAGTCAAAGTGTTGGTGAATTGATTTTTTCTTGTGAACATCCGGTTCCATACAGAAGTTTATACAGAAATGATGGAATTCTTTGTAACTCAATTATTGAGAAGATCTATTCATCTGAAGATGTTATTTTCAAATAGGATAGTGTACCAGCTTATACATCCAAAAAATCGGAAAAGAGAAATAAGTGTCCTTAAAGGGCCAGGAAATTTGCCTGCCATGAATCTAATCGAAAATCTATGGGCAATCATGATAAACAGAACACAGAAACCGTTGACAAAGGACAAAAAAGATCTCACTGAATGCATCCAAAGTGTTAGAAATATATTACACAGGAACTTTGCCTTGACATTACTAATAACATCGCCCAAAAGAATTGGGACTGTTATTACGACAAAAGGTGATTCTACAAAGCGGTTAAATCAATTATGTATATAAAAAAAAGATAACAAATTTTCGATTTAGCAATACGTGAAATTAATTTTGTTTTCGCTGACACATTTTGTAACAACAATGTCTTCAAAGCAGTGATTAAATTTTATTGTTATTTTACTGATGAATGAATCTCCACCTTTACTAAGTTACAGTAAAACAAGTGCATCATGGGTAAAATCCAGACAAAGCATATTGATGAGAAGACTTACTGCGCATGTCAAAAAGACCATTCAACTTATGTGGCGGCACCTATAAATAAGTTTTACCATCTAAACGTATATCATCACATATTCTAGCTGAAATAATGCTAAATTTTGAAATTGAAGGACTTCCTGATCCTGAAGGCATATTTATGGCTGTTTGCAATATTATGTGATTATCAAATGACTTGTCAGAAAGATCTATTTTGGTGTCTTCAATAATTGTATATATACATTTGCAAATAACTAAGAAGCTATCTCTTCTCATGGTATTTACTCTTAATTCGTTTCTCAGATCAGAAGGTGATTCCAAACGTTTGCAGAGAACTAAATTATAACCGGAAAAAAACAGTTTGGCAAATGTAACGGTCCCTTTTTTGAGAACCGTTTAGGTACTCAATTTTTTTGACTCTACCGTAGCCAAATGTGCCCGATTTTTACGTTGTTACCATTCTCGTTCCTTGATTCTGGGGTTCTGAGAATTAAGTGACGCGTTCGCGTTTAATTTGACGCTCTTTATTCGGTTTTTTCCTGGCTCCCTCTGCGGATGCCGCTGCCTATTCCTTTCCGCTTGTTGTTGTGTCGGGATTCTACTAATTCATTGCCGTTTCTGGCGCCCCTATTCTACGCTCCAATTAGTCTTAGGTTTTTGTTGTTGAGAGTAATCTTGTGTTTTAGGGAGGTTACTGTGGCCCCCTCCCACGTGTCTATTTAAAGGGTTCACACGACGCGTTCGTAGGCGTCAAGTTGGGTTACATGATTCTAGGTTCTGATTAACGAAAAGCGTATTATTAAGGATTTTCCTTCCTCGCCTTAGTCTGGCCAGACTTATTTTCACAATGCTTATCTATTAGCTGTCGTTAATCAATTAGCAAAAAAAAACAACAACCATTTGTGTCGTTTCCCTCAGCACCAAATTTCGAATTGAGGTTTTTTCGTAATGGGTTGGGTATAGGACCTTTGAGCCTGATAAAAATAGCGGAAAGAGAATTTTTCGGTCGGTTTTAAGGGATTTCGCGTTAATTATCTTTTTAAATATTTAATCTTCCTTAGCTTTAAAAATAAGCTTGCTTTTTAAAAGGACTCATTGTTGTAATAGTAAAATTTTCTCTTTGTTGCTTCTCCTTAGGAAATCGTAATTATTTTTTCTCGAGGTTTTAGTTTTCCTTTAGAACGACAGCGTTTCACGTCTGCTGCGCGTGATGATTTTTTCTTTTTTTTTAGTTTCTTGGCTTTTTGAGCAGTTGCGTCTGAGCTCCCATCCAGTCAACTAAGGATGGTTTGCTCTCAAGCATTTTCCGAAGGAATTGGAACGCCATCATAGTCAAAAGGAAGATTGTTTTTTCGACTTCAGGCCGTTCATTGCAATTCATCTGTTTGGATCAATGGGATCAACAGTATGGGGTTTGAATCGGACAAATCGATAGGTCTGTTGCGACCGCGATGTTGTTGATTAAAGTTTCGTTCGGAAACGATGCCGACTATTGAACTGTGTGTGTTCGAATAGCCCAGCTGACTCCATTTTGGATGAAATCAACAGCGGTACTTTCGCCTGTTCTACTCGCCGTTGTTGGTTGAGCATTGAGCCTCCACCAATCTTATTCGATGGCTTCCTCCGCCTGTGTCGATGATTTTCCAGTTGCGGATAGCGGCCTAGCCTTCTCAGAACTCTCAAAGTAATATGGAAAATTTGTTGTGAATTTTTGAATCACTGGACTTTGGTTTGTTTCTCACAGAACGTTTTTTCTTTTACTCAAAATGCTTAATAATAACATTACTTTTGCCCACCCTAAGGGGTATTCAATTCAATTTGTTTTGTTCCCTTAATGTTCACTTAGTCAAGCACCTGCTGCTTTAATGTCAGATTTTGTTTTCTTTTAATCTTTCTGTGCTTTTTCTTTATTTTTCCTTTAGGTACTTCTCTTACTTTTCTGTTTTTTCTCCCTGATGCGGATGACGTCTTGAGCAAGTGTGTTCCCTTACCTTCCGTAGTTTATTTGTTGGTGATCTTTTTAGTATGTGTTAGTATCGCTTACGTTTGTTACTTTTTTTGTCCCGTGTCTCAACAAGCTCCTTCAAGGGTAAAAGTTTTACAGATTTGTTTTTGTTTTCCCGTTACTTTAAAATTATTCATCAGCTTTTATTTTTTGTTTTATTTTATCTTTTTGAAGTTTGTCGGACTTTATATTTTGTACCAGACTTTTCCTTTATTGGAACAATTTGCAGAAGCCTAGGCGGTTCTGATTTACCCTCGAGCTTTTAGACCAACGTTCACTCAAGAACTACGCTTGTAAAAAAATATCACCTTCGAACTTGTGACTTCTCTGCGAGCTTTTGGACTCCGTTACTACACCAGCATTAATCCAAAAGAAACAACCTCAGAACTTTTCTTATCAGTTTAGAAGCAACAAATGCCTTTTGATCTTTGCTTACTATATTTGATTATATTTGTTCTTTTTCCATTTGCTTCACAGCGCCACTTTTAATACCCTGTCTTTTAGTTTTCAAGTTGGATAGCGATTCGTCAGTGCAACCAGTGTCTACAAAGGTGTAAATTCTTTTCTGACAACGGTCACATTCATCTGTGGGTTCGTCCAGATTTGTATCCACGCCTGCCTTGCTTTGTCCGCTGTTTGCGAAGATTAATTTCATTACCTTTCCTGCTCCTTTTATTATTAAAAAAGTAATAAAAACTCTATTTATACTTGGATCCAGGTTTTCGCTTCCTCTTGCCTTTTATTTACCAGCTTAAATAACAAAAGCTTAATATAAAGCAAGTTTAGTTTTTTTGGTATCCATTTAAACTTAATATTTATCTCCATTTGCAGTATTACAAATTTTTATCTTTTTGGGGTCGTAGAATCATTGGGATAAAGTTCAACTGTCTATAACTTTTCGCGGGGGTACTCTGGTGATTAATCAGATAGGGCCCTAACTCTTAAAGCTTCCAAGTGCAGTCCTCCTCCTCTTATCAGTAGGTCGATCGAAGATTGTACGTGCCCACTTTTGGCCCGTTACACAAAAAATATATACAGGGTGGACTAATAAAACCTCGCCACTGAAAATTTCTAAGTCTAATGGAAACGGTCCACAAACGGGTGAGCGATTCTAGAATTGTCATTGCTGTGTACGCCATTCAAAATGTAATACTTTGACTTAAAATTTCTTAAAATATTTGGATGATAGTAACATGTGCATAATTGGAATAATCAGATTCTGGCAAATTACAGAGAATCTGGAAGATTCTTTTTTTTTTCCAAGAATAATTTTACTTTTCTTGTTCTTTTTTATGATATTTTCCTGTTTCATCTTATTTGACATGAATAACCGCCAAATTCTTCGTTGAATATTTATTTGGCACAATTGTTTCTGCTTTAGTTCGCAATTGCCGACCATTCAAGTTATGGCAATTGCGAAGAACTCGCCCACCCTCGTCTACATTTGAAGAATCTGCATCAGAATTTTTATTAGCTTCAGGTGGTTCAATTAAAAATTTTTTAGTGAAAATTGCAAACCTATGTTTCAACATCAAACTAAAGAAATCACTAGTTTCAACCAAACTTTTTTGCTTTGGAAAGAATATGATGGAAATTCTGGATTAATTAATTCACTCACTTTACCATCTGAGAAATGGGTTGACACGCTCAAAATATACGAAGATGTCACTAATAAAAATTTTTAAATACACGGAGATTAATAATGTATTCTACACTTGGAAAACATAAACAGAGATTAATTGATTATTATATTCATTACAACTCGTTTGATTGGTTTAAAGGTTGTCCTTAGAAATTGACTTTGGGTCTAAACATATTTGCTGAAATCAACATTTTCTCAACTGTGAAATGGTTCAATGAAAATAAAATTAAAATTAAAAAAACCAAGGAGAAAAAGAAATGAAAAACTATCACATGTATGAACATGAACTTGTTACTAAATATTTATTTTCATTACATTTATATTCGTTTTTATTTTACTCAGCAAATTTCTCCTCTTTATATATTGTAAATTCTAAAAAAAAACACTATTTTTTTAAATTGATCTAATAAAAATATCTCAGTTTCAGCAATGGAATCATCTCCTCTTCTTCAAATAAAAAATTCTGGGCATATTACAAGCACAGATTAACTATAACAAGCTAATCTGTGTTTACGTGCTATTAAACTTGGTCTGCAAAGTAACATAGTTGTTAATTAAAAAAATGATTTATTTAATTAACTTCAAGATTAATCCAGTAACAGTTTTCTATCGACTGTTTTTCTTTTAAAGATTAAAAATCTTAATATTTTTCACGAACATTGCTCAACAACAATGTTGTTTACGTTCAGAGAACTATAGAGCTGCTGGCGTGGTCCCACTGTAACGCCAGCTGGCGCATGAGTCGCAGTCACGTGACCTGTTTCCATTTGCTCCATAGGATTGCCTTCAATTGTCCCATCCAACAATATGAAGGGTGCTTCTAAAAACTCTCGAGCGCTCATTTTCAATCATGTGACCATTTACCCCCGATTGTGCGCGCTCTATTCACTCGCTCGTGAAGTTTTTTGACAGCCCCAAGGCCATCGAGATAACATGCCGATCAGTAAATAATAGCTAATTGCCACAGAAGCTCGTTATGCTTTCAAAGTTTCGGTTTTAAGCGCAATTATTTATTAATTATAGTCCAGTATTATAATCTGGAGGGGATTTATTAGATTTCAATGCATTTATTCTTTAATGACCATAAATACGAGAGTGTTAAAAAATCTACGTACAAGAGTGGACGTACGAGAAAAACGAAAGTTTATAGAAAATTCGAAACCTAAGAGAAAAATTAAAAAAATAAAATATATAAAGCTTTCTTCGCTTTGATCTTCAGCTCCGTCGCCCCTACCGTGTACCTTGACCTGTTCTGTGCCTTCATTTTCATTACAAAATTATAAACCGCATTGGGAACAAACTTCGAGGTGGGATACGCTTTCACTGTCGGCCATTATTGGAAAGCGAAAGTAGTGAAAGCATCGATGTACGAGGGGCGATTGATAAATAAGGTCTCCATGGCTGTTCACTTGACTAGTTGGGTGAACCCGTCGGAGAGGAATTCCGGAGTTGTTGTCGGCACCATGATGAATGGCAGCGTTTACCTCGCCGTCAGAACCAACTCATGTCCCTTAAGGGGCTCTTTCTTCTTTGGGAAGTGGTGAAAGTCGCAATGTGCAAAGTCTTTCATTTTTGAACTAGTCACGCGTTGGCGCAATGCGTGGAAAGGGATGGGGACTATGTCGAAAAGTGAATAGTGCATTACATAGAGGACAAATGTGAGTATAAGATACAAAAAGAATTTTGAAAATCGGTTAACAAATAAAAAAGTTACAGCCATGGAGACATCATTTATCAATCGCCCCTCGTAATTCTAAGGGAACTAAAACGAATTTGGGGACTTTCATTTTTTATTGAAATTATGGACTCCGACAAGAATTTACTAATTAATTGTTTCTCTTGAATTATTTGATATTGTAACATACACTATTATTTATTTATTTATTTATTTATTTATTTATTTATTTATTTATTTTATTTTGGTTAAAAACTATTCCAAAAAATGTTCCAATCGTCCAGGGAGTATGGCCGTAGGCCGACGGGGTAGATCCCTGGATGTGGAACAAGAGATAGTGTAAAACAGTATTGTAATATAAATTATATTGCAATATTAATTATGTAAGGGGGTGAGGTGGGAAGGGGAAGGGAATAGTTAGATAGGTGGGTGTGTTAAGAAATAATTCTTTATACAGGTTTTAAAGGTTGCGATATTCGTGGACATTCGGAGATCTGGTAGTATAGACGAACAGAGTCTATTGCCTGAAACAGAGATGCTGCTTTTGAGTTCGTAATTATGCTTTATACGTGCTATTTGTAAGGAAGCTGAGTGTCGAGTGTTGTAAGGAGATGCGTTATTGATTGTAAGTAAGGGTTGAGGAAGGGAGATTAAAATGTGATTGTTGAGTATCTTGTATATAAAGATTTCTAGGTTTATAAAGTAGAGTTGTTGATTGGGTGTGATACCCACTGTGGTAAAAAGATGATAAACAGCGGCTGGTTTGCGTAGTTTTAATAAAATTCGAACGAACCATTTTTGAAGTCTGAATAAGCGTAAAAGATTATGATTAGTGGTCGAACCCCAGAATTGAAGGCCGTAAGTTAGTGAGAAGTGGATTAGAGTATTATATAATAGTAAGAGGATTTTTGGAGGAAAGAAGTGGAGACGGGAGAAAAGCCCTAAACGCTGATTAAGCGTTGAGGCTAAAGAATTGATGTGGGTATCCCAGGAGAGGTTATGAGTTAAATGAATGCCTAGGTATTTAAAGGATTTGGATGGGGTAATCTGTTGTGTGTTGTAATATAGCGAAAGTTCGTTCGCGCAAATTTTTTATTGCGTTGAATGGAAGATGACGTAAGTGCTTTTGCTAAAGTTGAGGGACTGATGATTGATATATTCCAGAATAGAAGTTTGTCTAGGATTGAGTTAAAGGAATCCTTTATTGTACGTAGCGAGGCGTCGATATAGAATATTGTTGCATCATCTGCATACAATATTAAAGATAGGGGAGAAAGTATGGAGGAAAGATCATTTATAAAAATATTAAATAAAAGCGGCGATATGATGGAACCTTGGGGGACTCCAATATTTCGGGTGATTGTGGAGGAGGATTTATTATGAAGGTGGAGGGTGTATTGTCTATTTGTTAAAAAGCTTGAAAGCCAGTCAAGAGGAGGACCACGTATGTTGAAATGTTGGGATAGTTTGTGTCGAAGGAGATCATGAGGGATTGAGTCAAATGCTTTAGAATAATCGAGAAATAGGGAAACAATAAATTTGTTGTTGGCTATATTAGAGATAATATATTCCATCAATCCGTAGCAGGTAGTGGACGTGCTTCTTTTAGGTGTGAATCCGTGTTGGGAAGGAGAAAGAAGATTCTTTGAAAAAATATATGAAGATAGACGTGTGTAGAAAAGGCTCTCAATTATTTTGGCAAAGGAAGGGAGAAGAGATATTAGGCGATAGTTAGAGAAATTACTCGTGTCGCCTTTTTTGTGAATTGGCGTAATTTTCGCAGAACGGAGACAGGAGGGGAATTTACCATGGCCAAGGGATATTAAATAATAGTTTCAAAGGGACAGCAAAACCAGAACGTGCACGAATTATAATGTTAGAACTAATGCCGAGAGAGTCTGGATAGTTAGATGGTTTGAGCCGGGAGATAATGGACGACACTTCATCAAGGCAGGCTGGAGAAGAAATAATGAGGATGAATCTGTCGATATTGAGATAGGGTATTGTTGCTGTGAAGAAGGTGAACAAGTTGGCGGTAGCAGTACATTCAAGAAGTTAGTTAAAGAGCGGGATTAAGGGTGGAAGGATCAGAGAATGGCGTGATAAGAGGGGAGGGTCCCTGAATTAAACTTTTTATAGCTTTCTATTTTAAATTGTTGTTAATGACATTCGCAAAGAACTGAGTAAAATAATTGGATTTAGCTTTTTGGATGGCATTACGAGTGGAATTGGAGAAATATCGGAACCTAAATTTGTTATATGCGTTCGGAAAGCGGCGGTATTTGCGATATAAAGCATTTTTGTGTGAAATAAGTGAGAGTAAGTTAGGGGTCATCCAAGGCTTTAGAAAGGAGGGCTTTGTATAAGAGGAGGTACCAGGTGAATATGGTAAGTATCGGTTGAAACACTGTGGATTTGGTAGAAAAAGTTTTCGAAGAGAGTGTTGATGTCTTCCTCTGCGTTAAATAGCGAGTTCCAGTTGGTTAATTCCAGAAATGAATTGAAGATTGCTAATCTGTTGGTTGTTATTTAGTCGAGTGTTGAGTGACGTTGAGATGGGGTGTGCCATTTACTAGAAAGATTGGAAGGTGAATATTGTGAGGTGATCCGAAATTTCACAGTCCAAGGAACCGATATATAAATTATCAGATAAAATTGAGAAAAACTGATCTATTAGGAAGGATGAGTTGTGAAAATTCGAGAAATGCGTAGTGGAAGAAATCAGAGGCAATAAACCGGCACGTGAGGTTAAGTCCAGAATTGAGTTAACATTGGAGGAAAGTGTGGAAAAGTCAAGGTTAAAATCTCCAGAGATTAATATTTTATGGGGGGTAAGACTAAAGTCAAAGAGCAAGGAAGATAGAAAAGTTAAAAAAGCGGAGAGTTGGCCGGTAGATGGGCGATAGACTGTGATTAAGTAAAGTGTGCTGTTAACTAAATTGTTAAAATTGTCATAGTTTAATCTGTTTTCATGCCAATGAATTTATATTTTGTATTATCTTGTGGAAATAGGATTGCCATCCCTTGAGCATGATATACAGTGAAATCTTGCATATCGGATACTTCATATAAGCGGATACTTTTTTCCAGTCCAGAAAAAAAGAATAATATTTTGTTAATGATTTTTTGCTCACTTAACCGGACACCTCCTTTTCCGGACAACGGACAGGGAAAGGATACCTAACAACTCAATTAACGGGACAAATCCACGGGCTCGACGCCTATGGGCTCTAAACCAATGGGCATTCATGTGTCACGGAAAAATCGACGCATGAATTTGCAAAAACAGAACGTTCTTTTACTCCTGGATAATGCTCTCTGCCATATGAAGCAATGGCAGCTAACCAACGTGACGCTGCTATTTCTACCTCCAAACTGCACTTCGGCGTTACAGCCGCTTGACCAAGGCATCATAACAGCAATGAAAATGCATTATCGCAAGCGACTGGTACGCGCATTCTTTTCGAAGATCGGTGCACTTGGGGATGCAACCCAACTGAACAAGTCAGTAACTCTCCATGATGCAATTTACTGGATTGATGCCGCAGTGAATAAGATAAATAAGTTCACAATACAGTGTTTTGCATTCTATGGAGTTAGGCAAGTGAAGATGGCGTCCCCTTAATTTACCTGTTAAAACAGGCGAAAGACCTATTTGAGATGGCTGCTACCCTTCAGCAAAACCAAAATATCGACGCCGAATGTCCTACTACAGAATCACTTGAATCAGGATGTGGAAGCTCGCATTGCTGAAGAGCTGAAAAATCCCACATCCCCAAATGAAGATCCAGAAGATAAGCCTTTTCAAAATTTGGACGATTGCAAAAAGTCGGTCTCTAAATCTGCCATCTCTTCTTATTCCGAAGCACTGAAGTGGGTATTTCACCTTAAATCATTTTATGTGGATCAGGATGATGACAAAACACTAGAATGAATTACGCAATTTGAGGAAAGTTTAGCTACTTCCAAAATGTAATTACCTAAAATTACAAACTTCTTAAATAAATAAACATCATTTATTCTTGATATTATATACACTTATGTAAAGTTAATAATAAGTAAATAATAAATCAATGAAGTAAATCGATAAATCTTTGTCACACCTGTCCTGCGATTAACAGTTGTGTCACGAAAATGCCAGTTTCATTTAACCGACACTTCACTTAACAGGACAGTTAGGTTCGGTCCCGAGGGTGTCCGCAGAAGCGAGGTTCCACTGTACTAGATTTACATTGGAGGCCACGCAGAATTTTGGAGATTTGGCATCATCCTGAAAAACGTCATAAAACACTTATACGGCGTAAACTGAAAATGTATTATGTTCTAAATTACACTATGTGAAATGTTTGTAATATATTGCATAGGGCAGCAGTTTGGGCCCATGGTTATGAGTTTATCAAGTACCATTCTCTAATTGTGGGAATTCTAGTCGAATTCTACATTGGCCCTACACCATGTTAATAAAGGTATTCCTGCCTTTTCCAAGGTGTATTCGTTATTTGGTCCAACTTTTCTTATTTAACCGTGTGTTTTCGGTCAGCTGCCGTTATTGTAAAGTGAAACAATCAAAGGAATTGTCCAGTAGGAAACAAATATGTTCAGTTGTCCAATTCCTTTTGCTGAATCTCATTGCAGTTAACAGCAGCTGGCCAAAAATACAAGACCTTCAAGAAGTGGAGGACACTATGATGGTCAGTACTTGTTGAAGATCTTGACGGGATATCAGTGCTCTAGGATACAAAAGTCAAGTTGCTGGCCATAAGCCACAAATCTACATCGTCTTGCCTGATGAAAAGAAAGACTTAGCTGTCCAATGTAGCACTGTAATGAAGTGATGCAACTCTTTTCCACTCAGATGGACGATTCTGGAAGTGATGCAACTCTTTTCCACTCTTCTTTTGTCTCATTGCTTGATCTTGGTCAATTTGTTGCACTTGAAGGAACCACAAACCTGAAAATATCATGGACAATATAAGCTTCCTGCCTGCATGAGTGGTAGCTTTTCGGTTTTTATATCAAAAGTTAAACGATTTCTAAGCTTATTCTTAATTGTGCCATAAAGCCGACCTATTACCGTCTTGTTTGAAGACATAAACTACAAGTACTGCATTGAGAAAAATTAGGAATTTGACTACGTGAGAGGCGGCAAGAAATTCGTATGGTACTCACATTTTGGTGGAGAATATGTCACGCTTTACAGCAAAGCGTAGCACCATTAGATACAATATTACAGATATTGTAAATGTTACGTTCATCGCCACAGGTGTCCAATTTAAAGTTATCATTTTATGGAAGTTTTATGCTATTAAACTGCTACAGGACTTTTAGAAAGTTTAACAAATTTCATCTTGAAACGTAAAATGACTAACGGCCGGTTGTAACAAGTCGATGAAAAGAACTGAAACTTTCAGCTGTCAGTGATCGGCTAAGTCCTTTAATCGGGAAACGTTGAACAAACCCTAGCTATTATCTCGGTTAGCTAACTGGATCAAATACGTTACTCGATGTCTATGATTGGTTCGCTTTGCTCCAACAACTTCCGGTCAACATGGTTGAATGTTTTTAATTAGTTGCTTGATAATTAACTTATCCAATTAGCTTATCAAATAGCTGTTTGATAAATAGCTTATCCAATTAGTAAAATCAATTAGCTTATACAAATAACTTATCTAGTTAGCTTATCCATTTAGCTGTTTGTTAATTAGTTTATTCAATTAGCTACTCCAATTA
>JAHWFO010100764.1:52083-70669 GCA_023313115.1 Rhysida immarginata
GAAACATGCTGCTTCATGATCCATATTCGCTAGATCTTGATTCAGTAAGCTACTTTCTGGCGACTGACATGTGGCCGCGCATTGTCAAGTTTGGAGAAACACAACGTGCTCCTTTCTCATGAAGGCTGCTAACCTCATGTGGATATCCGAAACAGACATTCTTTCCAACAGAACATTTCAAACTGCTTTATTTCAGGAATCATTGGGCAATTTTCTAGTCATTTTTTCTTCAGTGTATTTCATCCACAGTTTGTTTCTATTTATTGTTGATCTGTTACGACCATTTGGGGGTGGTCGTAGCTCAGTTGCCTCGTTGATCGATAACGATCAGTGCAGTTAAGCAACAGTATCGCGGTCAGTTATTATTTGGGTGACGACCAACGGATTTCCATCCCATCTTTAACCCCCGCGCTTCGGAGGGTACGTTAAGCTGACATCTAACAGCAGTCGTTAACTAACATTGGAAGGCAACGGCAAACCACCTATTTAATAAATTGCCAAGATTAGTGGACATCCCGAAGGACAGAAAACTCACTTGTTGATCTTCACCAACTGGAATTCAAAATCAGGAACGGTTTTCAACTGATTGATTTACTGCCCTTAGCCAATGTTAGTGGACTAGCGCTAAGGGCAATGCAAGTGGACTGGATCTGAATTTGTGAAGTATGGCAGTCATTTCGAACATGTTTTTTTATTTACAATAGTTTTATACTTTTGCGACATTCAGAAAATTCATAATACAGGTTATACTGTAGTTTGTCAGAGTGTTTTATCTTTTTTCTATTCCATACAATTTTTTGTACTTGTAGTCTCAGTTGCCTTTGTATGGCCACATGATAGGATGCCGTAAACTGATCTTCCTAGGCAGTCAGTCGGTGGATAAGAGACCAAGGAGTCGGCCTAGAACAGGCGGTTAGACTACATGGAGAATCTGGGTTCGAGTAATTAACGTAAAATTAATTATAGTCCAAATTGATTTCCAGGAACCTGGTTTAGTGGAACCATTGTAGTTCATTGGAACTTTAAATACTAAAATATGGCATGTAATACATGTATATAGATCTCAGAAAATGCATACAAACCATCATGTAAAAAATTTTTTGGTAGATTTCTTTTTCTTAAACAAAACATTCTATATTTATGCGTCAGAACATCAAAATTTGTTACAAAATGTATCTTCTTCAGGATATCTTTGGAAGATTGAACATTGAAAACGAATCAAAAATTAAGCACTCGATCCATGATCAGCTTATCATTAAAAAAAACCCCCCCCCCCCCCCCCCCGTAGCTACAACGATATAAAAAATTCATCAAAATATTCTTTTTTTCTCGATAATAATCACTAAAGTGCACTCTGATGATATCATGTCTGCGACTCCATGGCAACCAATAAAAATAAATGGAAGAATCTGCGTCCATAATTTTTTTTGTATCTTTGTCTAGCCGTCTTCTTTTCTTCCTTTTCCCTCATATAATTTTATCCCTACTATTTTGATCCAAGCATACACAAACAGACGGGGCGCCCCCTTTTAACCTCTCTCCCCTTTGGCTCATGGTTGGTCGGTTCCGATATTTAATGGGTTGGAGAAGAGGTTTCATTGGTGCTGTCACGTCTCTTTCGTCGGGTCACGTTTGTTGGCAGGCAGTCTCTCTAATGAGATTCTCTAGATGGAAAAAATATTAATAACGAGAAAATAAATACTGTTTTTAAATAGTTAAAAACTTTAAGAAAAAAATTTTGGATTCCGAAAAAGTAATGTTTTGAACGATATAATGTGAAATTTGCCAGGATTAACAAAGAAAAATATTTTTCTTCCATGTTGAGAGTTTTGAATTTTGCACGGCCTAAAAATTTTGCACAGGCATAATATTTTTTAAATTTTAATAACGGAGATAGGCTCCATCAGTTATCAATTTTTAGACTGTTCTTTTTAATGTTAAAAAAAATGGCTTACATAGCAAATGAAACTTAAAAATGACTTGTGTATGACCTCTAATCGACAAGTAATGGAAAATCTTTCGAAGTCGAGAGACTACAAGAGTGCAGAAAGGAAACGAAAATGGATAGAGCACCCGTCAGAAAATAAATGCAATTTTTTTACCCTATTCCTTATGTTCAGTATGGTGTAAAAAAATCAGCAAATGTCGTTGCTGCCTTTATCAGTTTGACCTTGATAAAAATTTCAACATCCGGGTCTTCAGATTGTGCATGTACAAGGCGTATACAGAGAGATGTGTAAATTAAAATATATTCTTTCTGGCATGTATGTATGTGAATATCTTTCGTGAAATCTATGCATCTTGCAGTTTCCTCGCGTTTTGTTTGCATGATTTCCTAACTTCTTAAGCGTTGTGCGCTTGTCTTTTATGTTGTGACCTGTGACCTTAACCCTGAAAGGTCACGAGAGGTCACCAGGATCGATATTCGGCTTAATGGGGAAATGAAAGGCAATATGACTCTTAACAAATAAGCAAAAATTTTTATACAATGAATAAGTAACTAGTATAGGATAGATTAATAATAGTATCCAAGGTATATTGGATTAAGACATTAATAAGAAATTTAAGGGGTGAATCTTCCCAAAATATCATAATAAGTATAATTGATAAATTCTGCTTTTACAAAAGTATATCTAAAGTAAAAGAGAAACTTAACCCCTTTTGCATTATGATCTAGCATTTACTATAAAAGAAACGCCAATAAGATCATTCAATGTAGGGTCTCTGAAGAGTCATTCAAATAGAGAGATACCGACACAACAACAAACATCAGGGCTCTCCTGATTGGTTTACAATCGGTATTCCGAATGCCAACTCAATTGTTGCCCATTACTCGAACCCTAATGATTAATGACCATATTTAGCGTTACATTATTGCTTGGATGATCAGGTGACTTTTCTTGCCAGAGCCTGTCTTTTTCGTCGGCTACGCATTGTTAAAGGAGAATTTGACAATGCGAAATGGTTTTACATTACGCAATTTTTGACATAAGATCGATGCTTATTAGGAGCTTTAACATAAAAGCTACTTATAAGAATGCGCCCTTGGTATGTACGGTTATCTGGCCGTCCGTCGGCGTATCAACTTTTCAGAATTTTTCGTCGACCCGTTCAAGTCGAATTTTACCTGCTAAAACAGTGAGTGTAAAGAATATAAAGATAATGGCATGTCATATAACAATCGATTTGTCAGGAAGGAATACATTGTTACTTTCTGTTCATCTTTTAAGCGTTGCTGACATAGGCGCGCACACGTGAAATCGCTTTGTCGACGCACGATTGCTCAAGTGCTCATTAATCTATATTATTCAGTAGCGGAATAATGGAGCAACTTACTGGTTTTATAATATAATGTCAGTCCTTCAAAATTTCTACATTTTTTGAGGTAGAAGGTTGAAATTCGGAATGTAGCTTCCCATCTGCACTATTTAGTTTGGTTTTGATTGGTACACTGGGGTCGGAATTACGGGGGTGGGATCCAGAGAGGACAACATATCTATGTGCTATTTAGATAAGGAAAAGCGTGAAATTCAGTATCCAGATTCCTCTAGGCAAGATCTACATTACTATGAAGTTTAGGCCCAGTTGTTCCATCGGATTTGCGGGGTTGGCAGTCACTTGGTCTTTAAAACTATGGCAACATATGGCATGTAACATATTATACTTTCGGAAATGATGAGAAAGGAAAGAAAATACGAGGTTTTTTTATTTTTTCTACATATTACGTTCGAGAAAATTAATTTTTTGATTAAAAAACTTGGGGAGAGGTAATAAGTGCAGATAAAGGGGTAAAGATAGATGACTACAGGATCTGCTACTTGTCTTACCCTCCTCGGGGGGGGGGGTGATTTCTTTTTAATAAATGTATAAAATGTATTTCTGCTTCACTGCTAAAGCTCCTCCTTGGAATATTTACAAGATTTTATTGACTCCCAAGTCCAAAGAGTCGCCTCATGAGATGTATCGACACTTAGGGATGGCGAGAGCTAATGTCGATTCCTCCAATCTTTTATCAGGGTCTTATCATCCTGTGTTCAGTCTTTTATTTTTTTTTATTCCAAGGTTATTATTATTATTAAAATAAGCACTCTTCAGGAGTAACAGTGTGAAAAAAAAAAACACAACGTCGTCGAACTACCATTAAACATTAAAACGGATGACATGCGGGTTGAAGAACTGGATTGGCCCGCCCAGACTCCTGATCTCAACCCCATCGAACATCTTTGGGACGAATTGGAACGACTGTGAGATCCAGGATGGTTCGCCCTACATCTGTCCAGGAACTGACCACGACACTCCTCGAGGAATGGAGTTCAATACTTGTGGACACATACTGTAAACTTGTGGACAGTATGCCATGTAGGGTGGAGGCAGTGATAGCAGCTCGGGTTAGTCCTACACACTACTGATTGAAGCTTTTTGCGGCTTTACGGTAGAGCAACAGGTGTCCTAACTCCTTTGATCATGTAGTGTACACCTGATGCAATAATTATGCCTAGTGAATGGTAAACAAATTTCATCGCCAAACCGAGTAGAATATTTGTGTCATTCATGGTACATTTGAATTACAATAGGAGTAGGTATCAACAATAACGAGTTAACGGTCTTATTTATAAAAAGAGCATGTCTGGATCCGATATATTTGATAAATAGTGAGGATGCGTAGTGTAGAAAAATGATCGGTGACAGATACTGATTTCGAAAATTTTAGTAATATGCGTAGGAACCATTTTTGTAGCTTAAAGATACGGGTCAAGTTATAAGAATTTATCGATCCCCAGAAGGTATTTCCATAACATAAGGATGAGTGTATCCATGCATAGTATAGGAGTAATAAGATATTATTCGGAATATTTTAATCTAGAGATCAGACCTTGTTTTATGTTTAATTTAGACAATAATGCATCTATGTGAAAGTTCCACGTTAGGTCTTGAGCTATTAAAAGACCAAGATATCTAAAAGAGGTTGTAGTCGTTATTATTTCATTCCCAAAGTATACTAAAGGGGCGACGGGAATTCTTTGCTTGTTTCTTTGATAAAAGAACATTAATTTCGATTTATCGGTATTACCTGATAGAAAATTAATACCGTTCCAATTTTTTAACTTTAATAAATTAGTATTAAGATCTAACAAAAGATTAGTGACATCGAAATTAGAAAATAAGAAGGTGAGATTGTCTGCATAAAGGATTAATTTAATTGAAGGAAAAATAAAAGGAAGATCGTTAATGAATAGATTGAAGAGAAGAGGTGAGAGTACCGAACCCTGAGGAACCCCCGTATTTCTTATCATAGTAGTAGAATACTGGCCTAAATGAGCTAAGAAATATTTCCGATTGGTAAGAATTCAGTTATTCACGCCAATGGCGGGCCTCGAATGTTATATAATGATGGTAATTTATATAAAGAAGAGAAACTGGAATATTGTCAAAAGCTTTAGAGCAGGGGTGACCAACCTTTTTTTGAATCGGGCCAAAATAAATTTTTGAAGGTTTTCAGGGGGCCAACCATTTGTAATTCAAATCACATTCAAATATTTTATGAAAGATTAACCACGTACAATCTTACTTGTTAATAAATTTTACAGTAAATGGTTCGTTTCACGGGCCGCATAAATTCCTTTGGTGGGCCGCATTTGGCCCGCGGGCCGCAGGTTGGTCACCCCTGCTTTAGAGTAATAATGAATATCGCAGAAACAAATTTATTAGCGGCCATTTCTGATGCGGCATATTCCGTTAATTCAAAGCACGATGTTTCAATATTGCGATTGGGGACAAAACTGTGTTGTTGAAAATTAAGGATACTGTGTAAATAGACGAAATTAGAAAGACGTTTGTAAAACAATTTCTCAAAAATTTTAGCGAATATAATTAAAGTTGAGATAGGCTGGTAGTTTGAATATTGCGATGTATCACCTTTCTTAAATATAGGAGTAACACGGGTTAACTTTAAGATTGATGAATACACTCCGGTAGACAAATAATTATTAAATAAGAGTGCCAATGATAACGCAATAGCATAATTTACTGTAATGGCCACGTCAGATCGAAACCCCAAAGGGTTGGAACCGGGGAGGACTTTAACTGAGTAATAATATCAATCACTTCAGCAGGGGAGATGGGAGTTGCATAAAAGGATGGAGGACTAACAGGAACACGGAAAGGAATGAGAAAGAATATTAGCAATCTAATTTACATCAATTCGTCAATTATATAACAAGTGCAGTAATTACAAGAATATTATGAAATTATATTTGAAACTTTAAATTAAAGTTGTTCCGTGCTCCTTTTGAACGAGGAGGAGGACTGGAACCCATAAGTATTGATATTGCGGATGAATCACGGAGATGAGATGAGGATCTGCAGAATATAACAGGAAGAAATAGTAATAGCACAAACACACAATTAGCAGTATTAACAAAAGACGTAATACCAGCACTTATATTATACAATAAACTTCTTTAAGTTCACTTGAACTATTTCTAACCCACTTAATAAGAAAAGATGAAAGGTCTTACTACTTGATTCAGCTTCACTTGCTTCGCAACGCACGAGATACCGGCACCCGACGCGTTCGCATTATTAATGACTGGTAAAAGCTGAAAACTAAGACATCGTATCTGGAAATGCTGGGCGTGAAATCTTCTTTCATTAGATTTGGTTTCTTAGTGGCTGGTAGAGCGGCAAATGAAAAATCCTACGTAGACTCGTAAGCCTTTGACTCACGGGTTCCACCCACACTGCCGTAACAAATCCGTAAGAATTGATTATCCAGGCGCTTTCACCTCAATTACATAGGCATTATAAAGTTTAAACTGTCCGTTGCAATTAGTTGAATAGAAAAAGCATTCACATTGAATTGCTCTGATTTATACTGTTTATCTTCAACATTGATAATAATATCACTTACGAAAGGAGTTTGAGAAACATTTGTATAGTTCTTACTGTTTATGCCTTCTCGTTCATAGCGAGCCTCGAAAGGATCACGTTCCTATTTCCTGCTGCGTGATTCTCTTCCAATGTCGAACCACGGAGCAAGGGAGACTTGCGTCTGGAGAAAGGAAATGATCCGCTTGTTGATTGGTCGAGAAATCACGTTGGTCGCTCCGTCGAAGAGCGAACATGGAGAGCTCGCATCGCATCGTAGAGAAATGCTACATGTTAAGCACTTTTATCTTCGCATCTAGCAGCTAATATGGGATAGAATGAATATTATGAATGACGCCGACAATCTGCAATTCAAGAAATGCCACATTTCCTTTAAATATACTAGATCACATGCGGTCATGCGTATCGATGCCTCCCCCCCCCCCCCCTCAAGCATATTTACTCCTTCTGCTCTGCTCCCATTGCTCTTTATATTGGCTCTTTTGCAGTTTATTACATGTAATCTTATTAGTTTTACAATTAATGCTACACACTTGGGAAAGTTAGGTTGGTTGGTTGGTTGGTTAGTTGAGATTTTAGGGCGTCGGCTGCTGTAGCCATTTTGCGCCCGACAAAAAGTTAAAAACCCTACAGTTTATGGGGCAAAAGTTTAAAAAACTCAGATGAAAAAATAAAAATTTCATAAAAACGTGAGTTACAAAGATGCAAAAGCAATAAAAAATATGACTATGAGAATTTTAAAATCAAACCTTTTTTTTATTTTCCAAGGTTTTCTCCCCTGAAAAGAAATAAGATGAATATTGTAAGGCAATGTAAACTAAAGGGCACTAAGTCAGCATATACTTAATGGTCAGATATATACAATGCAAAAGCAATAAAAAGATGATTATATGAATTTAAAAATATGAATAATTTTTAAAAACAAAAATACTTTTTTAAAAATCATAGGGTTATCCCCCAACAAAAAAATCTAGTGAATAATTCAGCCCTAATGAGCGTCGTAAATTAGTGTGTGAAGGGCACTGAATAAGAATATGCTTAATAGTCAGTATTGCTCCACAGGAAGACGATGGAGCTGGTTCTTTTTTTAAGAAATGAACATGAGTAAGACGGCTGTGACCAGTCCTTAGCCGAGTTAACACACATCTTCTCGCCTGATTGAGAGACATGGTATTTGCCATGGGGAAATAACACGCTTTATCTCAAATAGTTTATTTGCTGGGTTGAGAGGCCAAGACTCCTGCCACGAACATACAAGTTTTTTGTAGATCACCGGGAACAGATGTTCGGGAATTGATAATAATTCAGAGACTAGTAAATATGTAATAGCATCTTTTGCCGCCTTATCAACCCGTTCAGTTTGCGGTATACCCATGTGGCTCGGGATCCAAACAAAATAATTTCTAGTATCTTGGGCTTCCAGAAAATAAAGATATTCCTGTATTCTTTGCAAAAAAGGATTGTCAGAATTGGATGATTCCAATGATTGCAAAGCGCTCATAGAATAAGCGAATATCCAAACATTAGCATCCGGATAATCAAAAGAATACTCCAGTGCTCTGGAAATAGCTACCAATTCCGCTGAGAAGATGGAAAACTCATTCGGCATTCGATAGGAAAAAACGGAGTGGTTTATAAGGAATGCGCAGCCAACTCTCTCTTCTGATCTGGACCCGTCTGTGTAAAGATGCATACCATCCGGGAGAGTTTCTAAAAAATCATTAAAAATCACCTTGATTTCTGCTTCCAAAAAATTCGCTTTTTTTCCAGCGAACAATCTATAGTTAATAACTGGTTGAGGAAGAATCCACTCAGGAACCTGTCTAATTTTGCGGGAATGCATGGCTGGGAATGAGAGGCTCATATTCTCCAATAAATTTTGGAGTAAGTTGTTGATACTTCTGGCCGAGGGACGAGGAGAGGTCCCAAGTTTATCAAAGAGACATGCAAAAGCTGGGTGCATAATAACGCCGTGAGCACGGACAGCATACATAAGGAGGAGTTTCGTTCTTCTAAACCATAACGGTGGTTCAAAAGCATCAGCGTAAAGACTTTATACCGGACTTGTATGAAAGGCTCCTGTGGCAATTCTTATGCCAAGATTGTAGACGGGATCCAGCATCTTCAACGCACTCTTAGAGGCTGATGCATAAACAATGCTTCCATAATCTAATTTGGATCTAACTATGAAGCCGTAAAGAAATAAAAGCATCTTCCTATCAGCGCCCCATTTAGTAGCGGAGATTGAACGCAACACATTCATAGCTTGTAAACATCTCGATTTTAAATTGCGATGATGTGGGAGCCAAGATATTCTTTTATCGAAAGTCAAACCCAGGAATTTATGGGAGTCCACCACTGAAATAAAGTTTTCTTAAAGAGTACGGTCCGGGTCAGGATGGAGACCTGTCAAAAAACAAAAGTGAACTGCCCTTGTCTTCTGAGATGAGAATTTAAAGCCAACATCGTTACTCCATAAGACAAGTTTATTAATGGCTAATTGTAGTTGGCGTTCAATAGAGCTCATTGAGGACCCTCGACAGTAAATGTAAATGGCAATATCGTACACGTATAACGAATAATTCACCGTCGGGGGGAGGTGTAAACCAGCCTCATTGATAGCAATGAGGAAGAGGAAAGGACTCAGTACACTTCCCTGTGGTACACCATTCTCTTATGTAAAAAGGCCTGAAACCGTTGAGCCTACACGAACTCGGAAGGTTCTATTCCTCATAAAATTGTATATAAAAGAAGGGAGTCGACCTAAAAGGCCGTATTTCCGCATAAGTTTTGCTATTCCATACCTCCAGGTTGTGTCGTAGGCTTTTTCCAGGTCGAAAACAACACCTACTACATGTTGTCTATTTGTCTGTGCTAGATGAATCTCATGCTCTAATCGGAGAAGGTGGTCAATAGTTGAACGGGATTTACGGAAACCGCACTGAAACCTAGAAATCAGGTGATTGTTTTCTAGGCACCACATAAGTCTAACAAAGACCATCCTTTCCAAGACTTTGCACAGACAACTAGGTAATGCAATTGGGCGGTAAATTTAAAGGGCATGTGTGGTCTTTATTTGGTTTAGGAATAGCAATTACGATTGCCTCTCTCCATAGATTGGGAACCTCTTGGGAAAGTTACAGTTACAATGTATTACAGTTAATAAAACTGCTATAATAAGAACGAGATCGTTCAAGAATATTTTCAAAGCACGGAGAATGTTCATCGTCTGTTGGCAAGCATTCAGGAATGAATTTTAAACTATTTAAAGGTTTCGCTGATGATGGGAGGAATCAATATCACAGGAAAGTTAATTGTTTTTTGGAATTCCGTGAAAAAAATAAGTCTCTGTGCTGTTAAATGGTGCAGCAATAATAATGCTAGAAAAAATAAAAATAAAAAGGAAATTAATTCTGCATTAAGGACTGCATTGTATTATGGGAAACTTATGTGTTTCGCTCCAAGCCGCTGATGTCGCTACGGTCTACCGGATGTACGATTTTTTTTAATAGATTTCTGTTAGAGTTTCGTTTCTGTATTAGTCTCTTATTCTGTGTCGAAACCAACGAGATTAATATAATTAGAGTAGAAATAAACGTATCATCAGCGCCACCACTATGAAGTCGAAGTAACTAGCGTCAGCCATGACAGTTGAGGCATCGCCTACAATCTCTTAGGCTATGGTTGAGGTTTAAGACGTATGCAAGCTGTAGCTAAACCCCTGAGATCATCTATTTTCCCCCTTTTATTTCACGTTTTAACCCCCTCCCTCCTCACTTTTTAAATAGAAAATTGATTTTCTCTTTCGTTTCTGATCATTTCCGATCGAATATTATATAACATGCCATATGTTGCCATAGTTCTAAAGACCAAGTAACTGCCATCCCCACAACTCCGACCCCATTGGGACAATTTGGCCCAAACTTCATAGTAATGGAGATCTTAGAGGAATCTGCATACCAAATTTCACTCCTTTATATGCATAAATACACGTAGACAAATAATTAAATATAAACTGGAGATGACCTCCAAACATTATGTAAGACATGTAGACCTTTTGCTCCCCTCTAATTTCCAACCCCGAAACTCCGACCCCAGTGGGCCAATCAAAAACCAAACTAAACAGTGAAGATGCACATGCTCATAGTAAACTACATTCCGAATTTCAACCTTCTACCTCAAAAAATGTGGAAATGATGAAGGGGACGGACAGACGGACATTGTGAAACTAATAAGTAGCTCCATTCTTCCGCTACTTAATAATGTAAAATAAATAATTCCGAGAGCAGAATGTACATTTCCCTTTAGAACCCAAAGGAATAATTATATGATGAAAAATGGGAAAGAAAAGTTTTCTTTTTCATCAATAATTTGAACAGCTGAGATATGGAGTAGGATAAAACCCTCGTATACCATTCATGAGTTATTCAATAATAATTATAATTATTTTCTCTTATTTCTGTATATAATAATATTGTAATAAATGGAATAAATTTCACAGAGAATTATTATTTACCTTTTATATTCATTTCCTGCATACAACAGCATGATAAATATGATTGTAATAAACCGAATGTTTATACTTCGTATTGTGACTTCGCATCATATTTCAAGTTTTTACCTCAACTGTCATGGCGGACATCACTTCAATTCGCTTCAAATATGGCGTCGTTATTTCCACTCTAATTATATTAATCTCGTTGGTCGAAACCTAGATGCTGAGAGAACTTTGCAGGCTGGTTCCGTTTGCCTCTTCTCTACAGTTCCTTCTTCAATTGCAAAATCGGAAAATGTGTTATTATAATAAACATTTGTCTCTTGCCTGACTGGTTCGATCTGCTGAGTCCTTCGTCTATCATATCATCTCGCAGGCATATCTGTTGGAGCGAGAGCAGATGGTATTTGCTCCAGCAAACACCCCACAAGGATCTTAGTTCATGCCGCTCAGGCGCATATGCTAATAATGGATCGTGTATTCTCATGGGACTACTATACTTTTTCAAACGCCGCGATATGAAGCTCGTTCACCCACCGGTGGGTCATCAGAACTCCACAGGGAACGGAAAGAGAAAAGAGTAGGAGGTATGGTCCCCTCTGATGACCACACAAGAGCCTTGAGATGAATAACGCCTTTTGAACCTAAAATAACCTATTCGATTCCATCCCAGACAAAGAAAGGACTTAGTGGGCCGCCGTTTTCTTCCAACGGTCGAAGACATTGGATTCGTCCCGTTCAACCTGTCTACCCGACCCAGCCACAGTTCTTTGTTTAGGAAGGCGATGGGAACGGCTCCCATCGTATTACAGCGAACAAAACCTCGTTGTAACAAAACGAGAACGAAAGTATTCTGGCGGAAAAGAGCTCCGGAGATGCAGCACGAGAAGAGAAAAGCGGGAGATTCGATTTCAGAGAGGAAGAGAGAAGGAGCATGGAAAGCAGAAAGAATGGAATTCGACTCGAGGAAAACATGCACTGCGTTATATGTACACTTTCGATCCGGATCGAAAGACCAGTTTCAAATCAATCCTGCAAAAAAGTGGCATGTAAACAGGCTTCAACAACCCGATCCGGATCGAGTTCAATCCAGTCGAAAGAGCTGGTTTGAAACCAGGGAAACATGCCTCAGGAAAGAGGTTAATCCACTAATGTGCATGTAAACACCCCGATCCGGATCGAGTTTAAATTTACTGTTTGGTTGAAAGAAAAAATATAGAAAATTTAAGCTAAATAAGTTCTTGGTTAATTTACAACTCAACACAATAAATATCTATAAATAAATAAATGAATAAATTTTAAAATACAAGGTGATTACAAAAGAACTTCACACTTTTAAAAATTTATTACATCAAAGCTATTCAGAATATAGACACACCACACACGGATTCTTAAAGAAAAACTCTTGAAGTTTAAAGATGTTCAATATGCCCGTCTGCAGTCGAATTCGTCCCAAACCCGCATTAACATGTCTTCATCAATCCCATGTATCGCTACCGTAATGGGTTCTTTCAGCTCGTCTAGGTCACGGGAAAGAGGTAGGGTGAAGACCTTGTCCTTTACCCACCCCTATAAAATGAAATCATAAGGTGTGAGGTCGGGACTCCGCGATGGCCACTTTGCAAGTTCCAGGTTATTGTTTGCTCGACCAATCCACCGCTGTGATTTCTTTTTATGGGGGTGTGTAAAGAACAAGGTCTTCACCCTACCCCTTCTCCGTGACCTAGACGAGCTGAAAGAACGCATTACGGTAGCGATACGTGGGATTGATGGAGACATGTTAATGCGGGTTTGGGACGAATTCGACTACAGGGGGGCATATTGAACATCTTTAACTGTGTCACAATAAACTTCAAGAGTTTTTCTTTAAGAATCCGTATGTGGTGTGTCTATATTCTGAATAGCTTTGATGTAATAAAATTTTAAAAGTGTGAAGTTCTTTTGTAATCACCCTGTACATTGCATGTTTAGGTTTTTTTTTTGTAAAATGTTTTTATCAAAATGTAATTTAATAATTTTTTATCAAATAATAATTATCAAATTAACTTTTTTATTTATATCAAAAATTTGAATTTAACAATTTCTATTTTATTAAATTATAATTTGATAATTATTTATAATTATTATAATTGTAATTTGATAATTTTTATAATTTAATAAAATTAAAATAAACTGTTAAATTGAAGTTTGTGATATAAATCTAAAAAATAATTTGTTAAAAATCTATTAAAATTATGTTTTGATAAGTATGTATAAAATTTTATCTTTTGGTAAAATAAGTATTAAAAACTTAAACAAATGCATTTTAAAAGTTATTAAGGGTTATTATTTTGAGGTGTAAATAAATCAAAAATTTGATCTCGTTAACATTATAAATAACCTCAACATTATTATTTATATATAGAAAATTTTAATTGAAAACAAAATTTAAAGGAAAAATCAATAATTATAAAATTTATTGATTGTCAATTATATTTCCAGACCATAATAATGAGAATATTTTTAAAAATATGCGCAGACTTTCTTCACATAAACAGTAAGCACGTAGTTATTACATTTCGTGCTTTTACTAATTATTTTGTGCATTAATGTGCGTTTTACGAGTCCTAATACTTACCCTAAAGATTATTTAAACTGTGAAGTAAATTCTTCTTTTGCGAAGTATGAAAATTGTTCTCTGATTTACCCGACTCTACGAAAATTGATAATGGAATAGTCGGCAGAATTTATTGAGTGATAATAAATTCCTTATTGATAGAAACTTACTTGCTTGTCTTGTTATGCAGACTGTGAACTCTTTGAGAACCTGTGTTTAAATTCCGTTTATTGCAAGTTAGTTATCTAAGTTTAAATGCTATTTGTTTATGAAACTCATTTATGCGTGAGTTCTCATGACAGCATAAGCATTAATTGTGCTGGTGTTTGTGAGCTATGAATTTTAATGTATATATGATATTGTTTACATGTTAAGACGTTAGCTGGACTGGACTTATTTACAGTTCATGTGACTTTGCATGGTGAACATCTACGCATTTAATTATTGCTGTTTTTCTAAGTTTGGAGCTGTTTAGGGGCAACAAAAAGCCCTTGGAGTGCTAGAACTGCTTACGTTTTGGGCTCGTATCCCAGGGCTGTACCGAGTCGCCACATTGTAACATGTGCGCGGGCGACCACCACTCAAGAAACTGCACCAACATAAAAGCTAAAGACCCGCCTAAATGTATTCGCTGTGAAGGCCAACACACATCCAGCTATGCCAAGTGTCCCAAATACCCGCAAGTTAAAAGAAATAGGAATTCCAAAGTAACTGATGGAAGAACTTTTGCTTATGTTTCCTCTGCTTCTACTGACAAAGGAGCTGTTGATCATAATGAATTGGCCAAAATAAACAGGTAACTAAGAAAGTTACCTGTAATGAATATAGTAAAGGAAAGTTACCTGTAATGAATATAGTAAAGGAAAGTGGCAAAGGTTTGCTGCAGGTTACTCCAGTTGAGAACAGGATATAATCATGGACAGACATCCCTACTAAACAATAAATCAAGCTACGTACCTTAATCAGAGTAAGGCTTTTAAGCTACCAGGTTACTATGTTTACCGAAACTATAGGATCCCTAAAAAGCTACTGATCCAGCTTCTGGTGGGGCAGCCATTGTTGTCAGGAGGGGTATTGAACATACGAAGATCGTCACCCCAACCTTGAAAATATGGAAGTGGTTTCCATTATCATCAAAGATGTTGACCTTGGCGAGAAAAAGTTTACTTCCCTGTTTAACCCGCCCGGACACAAGCTTGACCCTCGCGATCTGGATGAATTTTTTTCTGAGCCCACTCCAATTGTTATGGTGGATGATTTAAATGCCAAACACCCATACAGGAATTCCAGACGTTCTAACGAAAGTGGCTCGATGCTTTACAGGTATATGTTAGATCAGGTTGACACTTCTGTCATCGCCTTGAAGACACATACTATTGTGATCAATCACCCATAAGTGATGTGCTTGATAATGCTATCCTCAAGGGGTTTTTCAAACCTATAATATCTTTACAGTTAATGACTTACCTTCTGACCACCTTTCTGTTGCACTTAATTTTGAGGGGATTAATATCGATCTGAGGATAAGTCTTCGTTACAAGCAGGACTGGAAGTTTTTTAGAGAACTTCTCAATGACTGTAGCATTCCTTATCGTGACCCTGCCAACAGCAGTGACATTGACGAGAATGTCAAAAACGTCACTCGCTCCGCTGTTATGGCTATTAATGCCAGTGCTTCTTCTGTTGGAGTTCAGTCAGGGCCCTTAAGAACAACAGAGCCCTTGATCTCCCATCTCTGCTTACAGAAGGTGGCGATTTTGCTAGCAGCGATCAGGACAAAGCCCGACTTATCGCTGATTCATTGAAAACTCAATTCACTATGCCAAAGGAGAACTGTCTGGTTAATATTACCCGCGAAGTTAAGGATATTTGTGAAAAGTGTGGCGTTACTCAACGAGAATTTACCTCTCCAAATACATCCTCTCCTGTAAAGGAGCGTTTAGTACATCCGACGACACAACTTACCGATGGCCTTTGAGGACGCGATTGCAATGAGTTTCTGTGAAATTCTAAAAAATTGCATAATTTTCTCCACGTAGCATATTTTATCTTATTCTTCAATTAAAATTATGTAAAGAAAAATTTACAATGTTCGTAGACAAATGCGTCACAAAATAAAATGCGTCACAATCAGGGCATTTCAGTTTGTATACTCCTTCGTTCTTCCTCCTTGGGTTGAGCACAATTCTACTATTGTTTTGTGTTCTGAAAGCGATTCCGATCCTTGCTCCTGGAATATTTTAGTAATTGTTCTGATTTGCGGGTTGCGGTATGTGAACGTATTGAATCCTTTTTCACTTCTCTTATCGGTAGGTTGTTGTATTCGTTCTTTTTTTATTATGTCCCTTAGTATGGGGTCCTTTATTCTTTTCGGGAATGCGTTGTTTTTCGCTAGCTCGTAAGTTGTGGCGATTTCTCTTTTTCTGGCTTCTTTTGTGATGGGGTAGGTGATTGCTCTTTGGAAGCAGTGTCTAATTGAAGCGGTTTTGTGCTGCATTGGGTGGTTTGATGTATATGGTATAATGTTCTCCGTGGTAGTTGGTTTTCTATATATTCCGAATTCGAATTTACTGGTTCTGTTACTCTTTCTTATGCCGAGGTCGAGGAAGTTGATATTATTGTTTTCGTCTTCTTTTTCCATTGTGTATTGGATCGATTCATGGAATGTGTTAAATTCTGTTAGGATTTATTTTTTTGTGCATTTGTTTTTATTGAAAATGATAAGGGGATCGTCGACGTATCTCGAGTAATGCTCTATCCTATTCTGTTGGATCACGTCCTGTATGTGGGTATCTTCTATACGCTGGAGAAAGAATTCTCTTAGTATTGCACTAATCGGTGATCCCATTGTAATTCCTTCGGTGACCATGTAGCATTCGTTGTTGAAACTAAAGTAGTTGTCACGTGGTTTTCGCCAAGAAAAAAGATCGAGAGAGAGAGAGAAGAGAGGTGACGTCAGCAGGCGAGCTGACGCCGAACTCGTCATCCCGAAGGCGACACGTAAGAGGGATCGTGAGGAGCGAGAGAAGACGAGACGGAGCGAGAGAAGACGAGACGGAGCGAGAGTGAGCGGTGGAAAAAGAACGAAGGGGTAGTTCGAGCGAGCGGCAGAAAGGAAGGACGACTTCATCGGCAGATGACACGAGTTATGAGAGACGTCTCCGACAATGCGATATTCCAAGTGGAATCCAAGGGAACGTCTGACGATAGCGAGAAGGACGAGGCGACAGCTTTGAAGGTGGTCGGCGAGCAACACGCCGACGAGAAGCGACAGCGGGCGACAGACGACGAGCGCTGCCGAGAGGCCGACGAATGGTGCAAAAAGCTGGAAAAAGCCATTGAGCGGTTGGTCGAGCTCATAAGCACGCCTTCCCAAGTCGTAGAGAACGCCGTGGGTGCCGACGGACCTTCCCCGACCGTGGGTGAACGAGCGAGAGACGACGGACGAAACCAAGAGCTGCGAAGCGCTGAGTCGTGTCGTCGTCAAGCCATTGCACAAGGCGAGAGGCGGCTAATCTACGTAAGCAGTTGTCGTAGTCTACATGTTGTCGGAGTAAGTAACCTCTCCTTAATTTACTCCTTAATTCCCGCCACGGTGCTGGACGAGTTTCGAACTATATTTCACCCCGACGCAAATGAACTCATGGAAAATGACGAGGCCGTGTGCATTTTTCCTTTTTCATTGAGTGCCTATGTCTCGAGCGGTACAGGGGGAATAATGCCACGATCCTCGTCCTCTTTTCCTTAATCTCACTCTTTAATCTACCTGGACAATGCTCACCGGACTTATCTTATAACCCTGATTTATTGACGTGGACTCTATTATCAATTTAACAAGACTTTCAATCACGTGACGCGACGATCCTTACTTTTGTAGAGTTTTCCTTTTTCCTGACCAGCACTGAACAGAGACGAGGCGTATTTCGACGTGTGATAGCTTTTTATGTGACATGTGTAATTTTGCTACCGTCGGTATAACCTCGAATTAACTCTTTCAAGTTATATCCGTTTCAAGGCGAGTGCAGTATACATTCCACATCAGTCACCAAGTTCTAGACGGCAGAATTTCGACAACTTCAGTAGTCAACATTAAGGGCTACCGACGAGTGCTAAAGTGTGTGTTTTGAGGCGTTGCCTAAAGTTGTGAGCGTCGTTATAAGTGCGACAGTGAAATGTCAGAATGGGTCAATGGGCTCTTAATTAAATTAAAGAAATTGGTGATGCATAGTGTGGTAATTTTTTTTGTGTGCGTAAAAGTGCATCTTATAAAGAATTACGTGCCCTTATTATGAGGAAATAATTTAGTTGCTAAAGTGTTTTGTGTCAAAAGAGTGCGACGAAAAGAAAAGGGGCGTCAGCCTCTAATGCTATTGTTTTAAACGACGAGAAGGCAAAAGAGAGCTGTAGACATCTTAAGTTTGTACAATTTCTTTCTTCTGTAGCAGCAGTGTGCTTCAGCGTAGTGAATCTACGATACCAGCGTCATCTTCTTTGAGTGCATTCATAATTCGACGGGAATTGCTGAGATCAACGCTTCAAGCGCTACCAGCATCCAGTCTGTTCTCCAGATCTTCGCCAGCGGCGAACTTCAGAGTTTAGCACCTAGT
>JAHWFO010100764.1:75669-104606 GCA_023313115.1 Rhysida immarginata
CCTCAGCATTGACAACAAGCTACTTCTGTACAAATCGATTATCCGGATCATACTCGTCTATGGCATGCCTGCGTGGGCGACTATCTGTAAAACCAGATGGAGTGAACTACAGTCATTCCAGAATGTTACCCTGAGGACATTGCCCAGCTGGACAGAAGGACGGTGAAAAACCAATCCATACACATGGATTTAAACATGGCCCATATCGGAAAGTTTATACAGGATCTCCTTTTGATTATGATTCAGAAGATGAAGACGACAATAAGCATGCGAAAGGGATACTGAAGAACTCAATGAATATGAACTGGCATACGAAGTATCGTAAACTGAGGCACGTTCTTGACGTCAATTTTGAAGATATTAGCAACGTCTCTTTCCCAGACTACTGGAAGATGTGATAATCTTATTTCTCCTTGTATTTTTTATTTCGTTTGTTTTTTGTTTCTGACAATCGTCAATCTTACTTTCTTTTTTGTATAATATGGAAGACCGCTTGGGTTGGTTAGGCTTCTTGACTACCTCAGTGTATTTCATTTGGAGTTTATTCTGGTTAGATGAGCTTTGTGAAAGCGCTGCTTTCGTCCCATCCTTACAAATGTACACTTCACTGTTCGATTGTCGATTAATTTTACTTGTTACAATTTAGCCAAGCCTTGACAATGGTGAAAAGCAAAACGCGTCGGCAAAATAAAATTGTATCCGTATCGTTATTTGGACTCCATTTATTCATCTTGTATAAATTTGTCAAACTAATCATGAAAATTTGTCTATCAATCAGATAAGATTGTCAACCAATCAGATAAATTAGCTCTCCCCTTATTTTGTAATGTAACGACCTGTCAGATGACTTGTCGAACCAATCCTGTTAATTAATTTCTGTATTATGGAATTCTTCAACTAATCGGACAATTTTATCCCTTATTCTACACCACATCGGGTGTATATAAAGCCGTGTAAAGCCCTTATGTAGACTTGATAAAGGCAGGAAATAAAGCCGAAACTAGTCATCGTTTCCACCTGGTGGAATCCACCATAATGCAGTATTGTAATGCCTCAATTTATTTCGTTATTTCATGCAATTTATCAAGCAACTTGTAAAGACATGTCATCAACGAATATATAAGAGTAATTCATAAGTTGGAGGATGTGTCAAATGTGCTAAGTTAGGGCATGTAACATGTCAAACAGCATGTAATGAATACCATGAATGAATATATAAGAAAATATGAATTCATCGAATTTGAATCACTGGAACCTGTTTCAAAAGCCATTCAAAAAGTTTGGAAATGTTTCAATTAGTTTATGTGACGGCGATTAGTTTGCCTTTCGTACTTGGTTATGTTATTCCTTAATGGTTTATTTATTTCTCTTTCTGTTGTTTGGAATATTTAAAAAATCCTCTAAGATCATTACAATTTAAGCAAAAGCCTTAATTGTTGGAATCTATATATTTAACTATCGTAGAAAGTAAAAAGAACTACAGCGTTAGGTAAGGTGGCTGGAGCTAGCATCAAGTAGAAAACAGCCGATTTTAGCCAACAGCGAAGGGTTGAATAAGAAGCAAATACAAGACGAGAGGCGATTGCTTCCACAGAAAAAATGCTTCATGGATGGAAGCACACCGTGCAAACATGACACAGGAGCAAATAAACACGGAGCGACAAAGGAATACTTGGTTAATACTTTTTGACGCTGTCGGGCACTCTGTCGAAAAGATTTAATATTGATATTCTATTGCTTCTTTTTTCAAAATATAACTATATAATAAATTTCATAGTATCACGACTTTTATTAAGAAAAATTAGAGTAATAAAATTTACCGAAATCTTGGCGGTCGTGTATAGAGAAAGGAGGGGGACGAAAAACTTATAATATTTAAAGAATTAAATTTTTCTTTAAATAAATTGAAATTATTACACAAAATAATCAAAAGTGAGATTAAGCACAGTTCAATGGGAGTCCATTAGTTATTGCGGTCATCCACGTCGAGAACACTCGCAGGTGAAGATGGGCTTCGATACTCATTTGGCGGGAAATTGACAAAGATCGTAGCTCTTGGCTCCTGGGCACCATTAATTCGGGAAGCGGCGACCCTCCTGGGTTTATTTGAGCGTATAAGACACTACGGCAAAAGAACGTAAAGAATATTAGCTTCAGTGAAAAGGAGAGCCTATAATAAACAGAGAAGAAGCATTGTCCATTTTACTAGGAGAAAGCTGATCAAATCGAGAAGAATTTTAATTAAAGCACTTAACGTTCTAAGTTGTTAATTGTAAGTCAATCTTAAATTAATTATTCGAGACAGTACCCATTGACGGAGACGGGGCAGCCAAGCGCGGCTCGCAGCGAGAGATCTCCGCGCGGCTCGCGCTTGCAACGCCATGGTCGTCTGTTGGCTGGCTGGGCTTGTCGCTCGTAGTTCGTGAGGCGTTGTCCTCCAACGTCTCAGAAGTGGGAAATGATTCTTGCGAATCGTCGTGACATCTGCTTTTTGAATCTTGGTTTGCCTTTACTAGTTTCCTCGGCCGAAGCTGAATTGATCCAATCCAAAACGATGCTCTCCAGCTCGTGTAGGTCGGCGAGGTCGTTACTGCGCAGCGGCTGGGCCCGGGAGTACGCTGTCGCTACTGATGAATTGTACGTTCTATTGGCTGACTGTCCAACGTGGTCACCTAATAGTCCGAGCGGCTCACTAGAATTCGTTACCCTCGGAACAGCCTCCCTGGCAGTGCGTTCTAGCGGGGGATTTGGCGAGATCCTCTGCTGACGGATGAAATTATTAAAAGCTCTGTTAACAAAAGTTTTTGATTCCTCACTTTCCTGAAGATTGGGGCGGGTGCGATGGCCTCTGTGTTCCTCAGTAGTCGTCCTGCCTCTTGAAGTCGAGGATGATCGTTTCACCTTTACCAGGTCGAAGGAAAACTTCATTCGCATTTTCGTCCCTCACGGAGTTAGAGGATTTCCACCCTTGACGAACCTGAAGACGCTTCTCTTCAAACGAAATCCTTCGGTGAAGTATCTTTCCTCTGCTCGCCATCGGATCCGAAACCTTTCTCCTTTTTCCTTCTTCGCTCCCGCCTTTTATTCCAGTCCTTAATGAGCCTTACATGCATGCTGTTTTTCCTATCCAATGAACGGCCTAGCTCACCTTTCTCGATCGTTCTGCTCGTGTTCATCCTGGGTGGCGGGTTGCTGTATTTCTCGTTTTTTTCTTTGCTTCTTCTGTTTCCTTCCTTCTCTCCCTTTTCTTTGTTGTAGAGTCGGATCGTCGGATTTTTTTCTTTCTCTTTGCTCGAATTTGCCGATCTGACAACTAGAAATAAAATTTTTAAATCCTACATAAACCTAAATAAAATAAATATATGCTCTTTCGCCTCCGCTTTATTGTCGCCTCACGATTTTTCGTTGTCGACAATTTTATTAAATAATTTATGCATTAATACAAAGAACGAACTCTTTAGCCACAACAAGAAAATACAAAACAAAAAAGGTAATGCAAAACAAAAAGATAAAATCAAATAATTATACACGTTTTTCAGTAGCAACAGCTACCATCATTCAGCAGGTGAATGAGTAAAGGAAGAAAAAGACCTTTTATACACAGGGTGGTCCATTTAAGTGTAGACATGGAAATATCTCGAAAACAAAGCATTGTACGAAAAAATGTCCGAAATCAAAAGTGAATTATTTCGCGAGGGAAATTCATTAGCCAAAGCATTTGCCCCCCCCCTTATGAGAGGATGGGAATTTTGAATAGAACACCTGTTTTTAATGGTATATTCAGGTTGTACACAATATTCGAGAAATGTTTTATTCTTGGTGTTTTTTCAATTGATCCAACCGTTTAGGAGATAGAGGCCCTGAAATTGTGAAACTTTTAAAGTTTTGAACCCAATTTTATCGATGAAGACAAGGAGAGAGGGTCTTACAGAATTTCTATTCTACTTTTTAATGGTCTTTAAGAATCCAAAATCAGAATTTCTAAATTCCAATATTTTTCAATACACACGCACAAACATTTCCATAGGACTGCTGCCCCGCAAGAAGACTTTGCTTTTGCACTAAAGTAGGGGGGCTCCTATTTAAGATTTCAAAGTTACCCCCCTCCTCACAAGGGGGAAAGGGAGGGGGTCTAATGTTTTGGCTACTGAATTTCCCCCGCGAAGTAATTCACATTTGATTTTGGACATTTTTTCGTACAATGATTTGTTTTCGAGATATTTCCATGTCTGCTCTTAAATGGACCACACTGTATATTGGGTTAGAGTCACTCAGGAAGGTTTATGCACGTGTTTATGATTGCTTTTGAATGTTTACCCCCACTTACGAGGCAGTATCAGTGACTGGTCCTTGGTGAATATTCAACAAAATGTCCTTACTGGCGCTTTGGATCGCCATACTTTCAAAGGGCTCAAGAAGATTCCTTTTGCTAATTGGATGGAGCAATTTTAACTTAATGATATCAAAAGAATGGCCTGTATTCATTGAATATTTAGCTATGGCAGATTTTTATATCTGATCTACTATATTTCCTGTGGACAGTATGTTCTTTGAATCTAGTATGAATATTCCTCTTAGTGTGATCTCGGTAAATCATAGGGCATTGGCCACAACAAATTTCATATGTACCTGATTTCTTCAGGACAGGAATTTAATCCTTAAGATTCCTCAAAAAGCTCTTTACTTTATTATTGGAGTTTTTAAAGGTTAACATCAAATTATGGCTTTTAAAAACCTAACCTAACCTAACCTAACCTAACCTAACCTAACCTAACCTGACCTAACCAACTTCCCGATAAGCTAGGAAACTGAAACTTGACACACACACAGGATCGATGACAATTTATGATAAAGAAAACATTTTTTAAATCGGTTCACTGGTTCGTATTCTAATGGTACAATTTCATTGCTACGAATTGTTTGTTGTGACAATTGTACAATTCGTTATGGCGAGAGTTAAATGTATATATTGTTTATTGTTGCAAAATTAAGCTTTATTGTTGCCACTAAATAAAACATTATAAAAACTTGGTTTGAAAAAACCCTTTTCCTCTTATTACTTTTTAATACAGTTTTTAAAGCAAAAGTATAAGCTTAAAAAAAGTGTAAACTTAAAATATTTTATATACCGGGTGGGCAAGAAATAACGTGAGGTGTTCAGAGCACGCGAGCGGGAATTCTATTAGGCCAAATGCAGTACATTTTGATGTATATACTTAGTGGAACATGCACTTTCGTTTTCTGCAAAAAAAAAAAACAGTACCAAAAGTCGTCATAGGGGGCGCTTATTTCAAGAAAACAATGAATACCTAATTGTCAAATGAACAAATACCGTACAAACCAACTTTAGTAACAACAATAAACAATGTTTTATTTTTAATTACAAATGTGTTTCAATATGACCACCAGTGTGCTGTTCCAATAGCTGCATGCGGTACACGACATATTCTACGGCAGCTTGCAGCATATCTGCATTAATTAGTATCTGATATGTAACGTTATTTGATCCTTTAAGGTTGAGAGGTCAGGAACAAGTGCTTGATACACAAGGCTTTTCAAATATCCCCATAACCAAAAATCAGAAGGGTTGAGATTAGGCGACCTGAATGGCCATACCATGGGAAATGCACGACTAATTATTCTGTTGTCTGAAATACGTTCTCGCAAGATCTGCTGCACCTGAGGTCCAATGTGCGGTGGCGCACCATCCTGCATAAAAATGGTAGAATCCAGACAACCCTTTTCCTGCAATCGTGGTATCACGAAATTCTCAAGCATACCTAGCAGAATTGACGGAACAACTCACCGGTCCACGGGGACGGATTTCTTCAAAAAAGTACGGGCCGGTGATGAAAGAAGCAGTAAAGCCGCACCATGCTGTTAGTTTCGATGAATGCATAGGATTTGGCAGACACACTTGTGGATTTGATGCAGCCCAAATACGGCAGTTGTGGGTATTGATATCACCATTCAAATAAAAATGTGCCTCATCACTCCATAAAATTTGCCATGGCCATGCATCATCCACTTCCATACGTGCTAAAAATCTCAACGAAAAGTCAGTTCGGGTGTTCATCTCCAGGAAGCAATTGTTGAACAGGTGTGAGTTTATAGGGATAAAATGTCAATATCTTATGCAATATTTTCCTCACCGTCGAATATGGGATATCTGTTTGGCGTGCTATTGCGTGTGCACTGCTGGTACCCTGCACAATAGTCATCTCCTTCCTGTTGCTTCCTGATTCGCTTGCGTCCCCGGCCTGGTTGCACTCCTAGAGTTTCGGGAGATTCAAATCGTTCAATCATTTTCCGTAAGTTAGTTATGCTCATCGGTCCTCTTCGTAACGTTTTCAATCGCCGGAATTCACGAAGGGCAGCACTTGCATTGTCGCTCTTCTGATAAAACAACTTGACTAATACCGTCCGGTCAGGCAGAGTAAGCGTCATCGTCAGGCCATTCCTTCGAGAATGATGGGAAATCCTCAGCCTTGCCTTTTATTGTCATGATTGCTCAACACGGAACGCGCTTATGCAAATGTATTCATTGTTTTCTTGAAATAAGCGCCCCCTATTGCGACTTTGGGTACTATTTTTTTTTTTTGCAGAAATCGAAACTGCATGTTCCACTAAGTATATACACCAAAATGCACTGCATTTGGCCTAATAGAATTCCCGCTAGCGAGCTCTGAATACCTCACGTTATTTCTTGCCTACCCGGTATATTTTTATTCCTATACTTACTCGGGGATAAGTTTCTTGTTATCAAAACTAGATTGGCATAAATTAATCATTGAGTACAATTTACCGTGTACACTGCTTTGCAATGAAATTGCCCCACCCATAAGGAATTATCCGGCCTTATCCATATTTAGTGGGGGGGGGGGGGGGGTCTACCTCCGATATTAAACGATTAGATGCATGCTCACGGGACATGACCATTTGGGTTGATACAGGGTGTCCGGGTGCCTGTATAAGCTCATCAGTTGACACCTGTGCGAGACGTTCCATGCAACAGGAAGGAAGCAACTGCCTCGTGAACTTACAGTACTGTAATCCGCGACGACGACAACGACAACCGTTCACGCAATTAACGGACTTTAAACGAGGTCGGATTATTGGCCTCTCCGAGGCTGGATGGTCAACCAGACGGATTGCTGTCCATATGTCGTTGGACGCACGGAAGGTAAGCCGATGTTGGAGGCTATGGCGAGAGAAAGGCACACATGCCAGAAGACCAGGCTCTGAGGCCCGGAGAAACACGTCAGCTCGTACCGATAGGCGGATGCTGCGAACAGCGCTACTGGAGATTACCATCACCTTGCGGCAACTGCGCGACAACATCACTATTCCCGGTACTGCTCCAGTGTCAAAAGCGATGTTGTGTCTTCCTTTTTATGAATCAATAGCACGATGTCTGCCAGACGTCCATTGTTGCGTCTTCCTTTGACACCTGAACACCGCGCGATACGACTGCAATGGTGTCGTGAACGAGTGGGCTGGCGAATGGAATGGCGCCCGGTGGTCTTCAGCGACGAATCCCGCTTTTGTTTGGACACCGACTACAGACGCAAACGGATGTGGCGCAGACCATTGGAACGTGCCAGTGAACAATGCATCCGGTATCGCCATCGTGGACCAACACCCGGAATTATGGTCTGGGGTGCCATCGGCTACGATAGCAGAAACGCCTTTAGTCCCCATCCAAGGCACCCTGACAGCAGCATGGTACATCACAGAGATTCTGCAGCCCATATTACTGCTCTTTCTGCACACCATACCCGGCGCAGTCTTTCAACAGCATCGACAGACCGCACAGGGTAAACATGAGTATGGCATGTCTGCATGATGTCAACTGCCTGCCATGGCCCGCGAGGTCCCCAGACCTATCGCTCATTGACTTCGTGTAGGACATGGTGGGACGTCGTTTACGATCACCCCGGAATCTCAATGAACTGACACAGCAGATTTACCAGGCCTGAGCAGACGTACCCCAAGATGATATTCGCCACCTATATGATCACCTACACCAGCGGCTGGAACAATGCATCGCCGCTAGAGGTGGTGCCATAACCTACTGATGCCGTTTTCCATTGGGACACCCTGTTCAAATGTGTGCATATCTTGGCTCCATTACGTAATAAAGGTGTGTTCAGATGTATCTCTTGCTGTATACTTACTTGTGGCTCATTCGGATAACTCTTTATGGGTGGGGCAATTTCATTGCAAAGCAGTGTAATAGGATAAAATTTTAATTTGGATAAACATATTAACAAATTTACTTTACGACTATAAGTTTAGGTGTGGGTATCTTCATTAAGATCAAAAGAACCCCTTGTAGCCTATTCGACTCTTGCAAGCTGCACACGCGCCACCATGCGTGAAGTTTCTCAAACTATTTGTGGCCATGGCATTGGCAGTTGAATGAAAAGAAAATGAATGTTCTTATTAAATACGGTTTTCAGTGTGTTAATTCTAATTTCACAAGACCCGAAATATTTCTTTCTTTTAATCGCTTTGTCTATGGCTATCTTTGCTGACGAAACTTGTTTTGAGATAAAAATGAATAATATTTTGTCCCTTTTGGGCGTCTATAATATGAATCTGAACAACCTACTGCGCAGCATAACATACCTGGCATATTTAGGTCAATTCAGTAAATTTATGCACAAAATAAAGTCGTTCAAATTCAGATAAATTTGCAAGCGCCCATAGAGGAGATGAACAACTTGGCCACAGATAGCTTACTCACATTCCCGCTAGGTGGTGCTTCGAACTTGCAAGAGGCGAATAGATTTTTATATGTCCAGTTACTTATAGTAATAATTATTAATCCAAAAATAAATTAACACAAAGGATTCGACGAGGTGAAATCGAAAAGTTCCTGAACTGATTCATTTAAGTGAAAATATTTTATTTAAATAAATTTACACCTTATCCTCTTCAAAACAGTTCCCTAGCGAAGCCATACAATGAGTCCAGCGTTCCTGCCATTTCAGGAAAGTGTCCTGGATGTCTTTTTGTTGAATCAAGTCAATCATCTTCTGCGATTTGTATTGGATTTGCTCAATCGTATCAAAACTGCGACCTTTCAACTGGATCTTCTTTTTCGGAAAGAGGACAAAGTCTGCAGGAGCCAGAAATGGCGAGTAGGTTGAGAATGGAAGCGAAATTATGTTGTTCTTCGCAAGAAACTCACGTGTGAATAGAGCTCGGTGAGAGGGTGCATTGTCATGGTGGAGCATCCAGTTTTTTCCAGGCCGCAGATCTGGTCGCTTTCGCAGAACGTGCTCCCTCTGTTTGCTCGTTGGTCGAATTTGCTCGTTCTCTAATTTAATACCCATGATAAAATCGCAGACGACCTCACATACGTGGCCACAATAGCAGTATTTTCTCAGTCCCCAATGCACATGAAACAATATCCTTTGAAAAGCTGACTTATGAATGTTAGGGCTATAATTTACTGTAATTGTGGACTGGTGGATTTGTTAGGGAGATGCGCAATCAGTCCCTGAACTTAATGATCGCATCCCGTAATAAAGGGCAATGCTTGCAAATTAATGTCCTTCTGCCATTGTTATCCATAAAGTCATAGTATGTTCCATAGATAGTAAAGAGACCACCGAGATGGAGATTCTCTTGCTTGAATTTTCGTCTTGTTGTTCTTCAATTGTCCAATAAGAAATCACTCTTGTAGTAAAACAGAATAAAATTTCTACAAGAGTGATTGCTTATTTACTCTGTGGAAGATAAGACTGTGTTCAAACAAACGAGTCTCCAGCTCAGCGTTCTCTACATGTAAGGTGCGTCTCAAAAGTTTAAAGAAACATGTTTTTGTTCAAAAGAAAAAAGACTATTGAAGGTACATATACGTGCTTTAATTACTAGCTGTACAAAGCACTTAAAAGAAACTCCTGAAAATATTATTCACGAAAACATATTAGAAATAAAAATATTTAACAAAATGGAATTTTGCGTGTCTCAAAAGTTTAAAGAACGACTGAAAAAACATTGCATGAAATATTCAATGGCTTAAATTAAACGACCATTTGCCTTGATTGTTTCAAATACTCTGCTCGGCATTGAGTTTATGAGGTTGAACCATGTTTCTGAGCTTACATTGTACCATGCATCTTCAATTGCTGTTTTCAATTCATCAGTCGAAGAAAATTGATGTCCACCGGCATAAACTGCACGAGACATGATTCTCCATAGATACTCTATGGGGTTCAAGTTTGGGCTTCTTGGGGGCCACGTCATAACGTGAATATTTTGTTTTCTGAACCACTCCATTGTTGATCGTGAAGTATGGATGCTGGCGTTATCCTGCTGGAACACGAATTCCGGGCCACAAAAATGATCACAGGCGGGCAACAGATACTGTGTAAGTGTTTCTTGGTATGTCAGCGAATTTTCTCTTCCACTGATGAAAGCCAAATTGGTGTTAACGTTGAATGCGAAGCCGCCCCAAGCCATGACAGAACCACCTCCTTGTTGTCTTGAGTCAAAGGTCCTCGGTTCCTGTCGTAGGTCGTGCCAGTATGACGTCCACACATCAGGACCATCCAACTTCCACTTCTTTTCATCACTGAACAACACTAACATCCATTCGTCTTTCCAAGCCATGTGCTCTTGTGATCAACGTAGCCTGCCTGGAATGTGCTTGGCAGTCAGAGGCGGTTTTCTTCATCATTTTTTGGTAGACAACATGCCCAGTCGCAATTATTCGCCAGTGTACAGTGTCTTTCGATATGTTTAACCCAGTCACGTTTTGTATCTGGCGAATATAAAGATTTTTTTTTGGCTGCTAGTCGTACAATGCGTCTGTCATCACGAGTTGAGGTAACTTTGGGAGGGCCAGATCGTGGTGGAACGATGAACTTTTCTTCAAGACATTATAAACCCCCTGCTGTGGTTTCCAGTAATTGTGATAGTCTGTTGGCTTTCAGTCGCCAGATTTTAGCCACTTCATCGACTTGTGAATTGAGATTGTCGAGGCATTGTCGTAGGTCAATTGTGAGTGGAAGAAAGGCTTTCTTTGAAATAAATGACTAACTGTGCAACAGATCAATACCCTGTCACTCGCAAATTTACATATTGGACGTCTCCATTCAGCATCTGAGGGTAACTCTTTAAACTTTTGAGACACGCAAAATTCCATATTGTTGAATATTTTTATTTCTATTATGTTTTCGTGAGTAATATTTTCAGGAGTTTCTTTTAAGTGCTTTGTACTGCTAGTAATTAAAGCATTTGCATGTATCGTCAATAGTCTTTTTTCTTTTGAACAAAAACATGTTTCTTTAAACTTTAGAGACGCACTTTATATAGTGTTGCGTGCTTATTTACAAGCGCGAACAGGCCAAACTGCTCTAGGACCCTGCGAATAAGTAGGAAGACGAAAAAAAAGGCTGTCCCGCAGGTTAAATCAGTGGTTGAGTAAAAAAAAACACAGGGCAAATGGACAGCGTTAAGAGCTATTAGCTCAGGTTTTTTTGATCAGATTAATAAAGAAAGGCTGGCAAGAGCGTAAAGGAGAAAACTAAGTTTTTAAAGAAAAGAAATTCTCGTTAAATTACTAAATTAGCCCCCAAATATGAAGTTTTTTAATATTTTTCAAAATTTAAATTCTTTACGGTAAGGGAATAAAACGTAAACGTCAATTCCAAACAAAATTCGTTTGTTGCAACAGAATAAAGGATTGAAATTGAAAGTAAACTAAAACACTAAAATGAGTTTTAAGACGATCCCACGACAATAATGATTGAAGAATCCGATCAGAGTTGATGAGGTGGAAACTTGGCGACCCACAGAAGTAGGACTAGGGACCAGTTCGACGGAGCGCAAGTTGATGTATAACGGATGTTCTGGTTTGTTTGGAACTCAATTGAAGATAAAAAAAGGGATCCAACCAACTTGACGATTGGTTAGGCAGATTGAATCAAAAAAAAAAACTTCTAAGAAGAAATAAGATCCTTCGGCCGGAGTGTGCACCTAAAAGGAAAAGAAAAGCAAAAAAAGGCAAAGACAGAACTAGGAGAAGAAAAAAAAAATTAAACTAAACTAAGACAACAAGCGGCTACGGGAGGAAAAAGCATTTAAGGAAACGAAGGGGGAACGGCAAACAGAAAGAGAAGGAGGAATACAAGATACGTAGATTCATGATTTTACTTGACCGCAAGACGCCAGGTAACAGGAAACTCCTAAGGACAAGGGTTGACGCACTATCAATACAATAAACCACAAGTTCACACGGAGCATAAAATTAGGTAGGACGATGACAGCAGGTTGTTACGGAGACACTCCAGTCCTTAGGTAACCAAAAAAAAATAGAAAAAAGTAAAAGAAGGGAAAAGAAAAGAATAGCATGATTAAATTAATGCATTAGAAAGAAATTCCAACAAAATAAAGCGACATGAGGTGCAAGAAGTAAATATCGACATAAGCATAGTTTCAAAGTATCAGCAGGATAGTCCGATCCGAACGCATCAGCGAAGTCAATTCGATCCAAAACAGGCGAAAACATCAGTCATGATTACACGCTAACGGTAGAATGTCACGACGAAACATGGCGAATCCATAGAAGGTATAAGAAGGGAAAAAACATCGACGACAACGAGACAAATCCAAAACGAGAATTCAATTAATATTTGTAGAACTCATACCAGAGGCTATTGAAACGTGACGTCGAAGAAAACGGCATTGTGTGCGACCTCAGCCAAAACTAGAAGGAATAGCAGACGGCGCACAAATCTCCATCAATTTCTCAAGTCCCGGTACGCATCACCTTCCATAAAACTACGCCAACATTCACAATCAAACAATCTTGAATGGGCTAGACATCATAATAACGGACAGGCGAGGAGAAGAAACGTAGAGTTTGGAGAGAAGCGGCTTCTACCAAACCGAATTGCTAATTGCACGGCAACCAACTTTCGACACCCTGGAAGGAAAAAAAAAAAAAGGAAGACGGCGCGCGAGCCGCACGAGCTAAAGTCCAGAGAGAGGAAATAAAACAAAAGATTAGTAGCATGAAAACGCGTAGGTTCATTGTAACGATTGTTTTAAAAGGAACGAACGTAATTTTACCAAAATGCGTGGCTATTACAAGGTTTTCTTTAACGGCAAAATATACTATTTAAAACTACAAGGAAAAATAGTGATAGAATAAAACAACAATTAAGCATAAAAAAAAATCAAAAGGTAAAAATGAAATATTCTTCCTAAGTGCAGCGGAAGAATAAAACATAATTAAAACGTTGTTTAAAAAATATTTTTGTATTTTTTCTCAAAATAAATTGAATTTTAAAACTGTTGAAATCCGCGGGGAGAGAGTGAACAGCAACTCGCTACCCACTAAAACCACAGCAGAAACAATGCAAATAAACATCGTCATTAAAACTCTGCTAATACATCTCGGGCTTAACTAGGACTGCATAAAGCAAGACCCGTAATCATGTCTTAAGGCTCCATAAACAAAATCTCTCTTGCATGATCTTCAATATTGCTTTAAACTGACATAAAGAAAGTCGCGACCTTGGAATAGTAATATGGTAGGATTCAGTTTCGGCGACACGTTTCGCTATAACCACCACTATACTCTGTCCAATGAAAGATAAACTGGGCGTGTCCAGTTAAATTTCCAATTTCAATTGTTAAACATTGTTAATTTTACTTAGAAATAATGTCTAACAATTGAAATCGGAAATTTAATTATACTCTGTTCAACGAAAGAAAAACTGGGCGTGTCTAATTAAATTCCCAATTTCAATTGTTAGACATTGTCTATCTATATATATAAAGAAGGATGTTTGTGGGTATGTCTGTGGGTCTGTCTGTGGGTCTGTGTGTACGTTTTTTATACAAATCTACAGTTTTATTCCGATCTTGATGAAATTTCGCATACATGACCTTCAAAGCATGAGGAAGGTCACTGTCTACCTCAGATTTCGGAAAAATAATAAATATCGATAAAAAATCGATATTCATGGTTATGGCAAGGCATATTAATGAGAAATATCGCATGACCAACAATGCAAGACAAAGTTTTTACAACAATGGTATCAACACGCAATTCACAAACACTCTGCACGGACCAACAATATATATCTCATGACCAACAATGCAAATAAAAGTTTGTGCAACCATAGGTATCAACAATGGTTTCAACACGCAATTCACCAATAACAATGAGCACAGAATGATGATGTAATGTTAAAGCAATCTTTCCAAGAATTATAACAATGAACATAAAATGATGATGTAATATGGATAAGTTTCAATTTGTAATAATGCATAGAATTCCTGTTATTCAGGCTTTTCTTAGAAAAGAGAGTTCTTAGTACCTAACAATTTCTTGAAAATCTTTAAAAATGATCAGTAACTGGAGATAATGGAGAGTTAGCAGACTATTGAGAAAGAGTGGAAACACGACAGAGGAAGCACTCCTTTAGCTCCGAGATGTATTGAGCAAATGAGAAGCAAGTAAATAGATTAATCGGCGACCGCTAGACTGCACAAAGTGATGAATGGCCAAGTTTTGCTTCAACACATTGAGAGAAGAGTGGAAATTGCAACAACACTGGGTATACATCTGAGGTAAGATTATGTGAGTAAGAAATTATTGGAGAGGTCCAGCCATTGTGAGCCTTTAAAAAAATTTTATTCGAGTTTTCATTAAGAATTTTTACTGTATTAATTCTAAGCATTTTCATGTGTTTATTTTTAAGATACTGCAAAATTTAATTTAATTTTTTGAGATTGTTCTGTTTACATCCAAGTGTAATTATCCCGGGCAACGCCGGGTACCTCTGCTAGTTGCTAAATAAAATTAACAATGTTTAACAATTGAAATTGGAAATTTAACTAGACACACCCAGTTTTTCTTTCGTTGGACAGAGTATAGACACACCCAGGTTTTCTTTCGTTGAACAGAGTATAATTCTTATTTAATAATTTGATCTCTTTTCTAATTAACTTCATCAGTGAAATATTTTTCATTAAGAATTTAACTTAGTACAGGATGTTTACCACTAATTGCAGAGGTTTCCTTGCAGTCGTCTGATTAGCTGCAATGATATACTGATGAAGTTCCGGTATGCAAGAGTCCACAAGTATCTACTTTGTTGCCTATACCAAATGAACCACTACAGAAGCTGTGTATCAAGTGTCCTACAAACTACTAATAAGGGATAGTCCTGAAGTGCCAGTCTCCGATTTCCATCAAATTTAATACATAAGTAGTAGACAATGACTTGTACCTACAACCACAATTTTAGCTAGTGAGATCACCCCAGAGGGAAATTTAGGCTAGTGAGGAATTATAGCCCTCAAAAATCCTCAAAGCGCGCAAAATTCAAATTGGTTTAAAATTGAGTTCATATGGTTGAATAAATCATCGCTGTTTAGCTTGGTTTTCATTGGCCCACTGGGTCAGAGTTATGGTGTTGGAGTTAGAGGGGCCCAGCCGATCATAGAAAATATAACTTCTTGTGGCGGCGCGCGTTTAATATGAAATACTGTATTAAATTTAAAAAAATATTACGCTCTTACTCCCCAAGATACTGTCGTATATTCATTCGCATATGATCGTATCGTTTCATAGGTATTCGTAGCATTCAACTCGCTAGTAATTGTCAGCAAAAGAAGATTGCAAAAAATATATATTCCTGTACTATTTTTGTTACTCGTTATTTTTGTATGACTCCAATGACGAGTAATTTTTGTATATGTTCTAATTAGAATGCTTAAATCATGTCGCTCTGAATCTTTCGCCAATTCCTATTTCACAAATGTCATATGAATTCGGTTTTAAACCAATTTGAATTTCGCGCGCTTTTAGAATTTTTGAAGGGCTATAATTCCTCTCCGGACTGAGTTCAACAACTAAAATTTTGGTTCTGGGTCCAACTTATTGACTACTATTTATATGCTAAATTTGGTGGAAATTGGAGATTGGCACTTCTGGACTCTTCCTTGCAAATAGTCAAAGTGGCAGGCACCCGGTCTGCAGATCAGGGATTCCTCCTGTCACATTAATTTGCAGTGACAGCAGAGGAAGGACGTTGTGTAATAGATAATATGAAATAATTTAATGAAAATAAATTAAATACTACAAGTAAAATGTAAGATTCAATTATGATGTGCATAAAGTATCAGACATTCATAAATTTCTTTGAATTAATCAAGCAATACAATTCACAATAAGTTCTTCTTGGACCGTTGGCTTCTGTGTAGAAGTTAACCATCCACCTTCGGAAAGGTCCAAGTCCGGTTAATGTTAACTATCTGCAAAATCGCGCGATGACTGAATCCGCACACTGAATTGTCGCGATTCCTGCAACCGGCCGAGGGGAAACCAACTGCCCCCTGTAACCAAATAGGTTGGGGTATATATCAGTTATTAGCCCCCGGACGGGGACGTCGTAGACAGAACGCCGAAGGCGTTCGAGTAACGGAAACCAGTGACCATCGAGGCCCATAGGGCCGAGAGTGGGACTGGCGTTCGAGTAACGGAAAACAGCGGCCAGCGAGGCCCGTAGGGCCGAGAGTGGGACTTGCGTTTGCGATTGTGCAGATAGTTAACATTAACCGTTTGCGTAAGTGCCTATTAAAGCTGTTTCTATTCTCTCCTTAGGTTTTCTAAACTTTAACTTTACGAACTTTCGTAATAAAAGATTAAATGCTCGTAAGTAATTGACTCGCTTACTTTGATAATTAATATTCGATGTTTCGGACCCTGGTCCTACGTGAGAATGAACGTTGAGCGGTTTCGGGCAGGTAAGTACTGCAGAATTAGAATGAGGCGTCGGGACATGTTGCCATAATGAAATTCGGGATAAATCGGGTTCGTGATATCATGAAAAATATAAATAGCATACAGAATTAGCAAGACATTAAATTTCAAACACTTTTGAAGTTTTGACACGGCGTGCTTATGAAGGTTATGCTGACTGACGAACGCACTAGCATGGATGGCCGTATGGCACTTAAACTTATCGGTTATGAGATATAGTAAATAAAGAATTTCACTCACGTGAATTCGCGGCAGAATAATCTCTTACGCAAGCAATACAGCGCGCGGTTGCTGGCGCTAGTTCGCACGCTGCATCTGGCGCGGACGCAGAATAAGATTCGCAAGCCAAACTGCTATTATTGTCGTCCGTGTCTGTCAACGTGGCAGTCTTCGGTTTTTCGGCCGCTGCCTGCCGCTTTCTCGGTAGACGATATCTGCTCGTTCCGTCTATCAGTTGTATTCCTTCTTCGTCGAGACTCGCACCATCTCTCGAAATTCCGTTTTCTCTCTATTCCCTGTTCCCTTCTATTTCTATCTCCATGCTCATTCCAAACTTGGTTCTTTTGTTCTCCAATATTTCTCTTCCATCATCTCGTTCTTTCCGAAACTTTCTCGTTCGTATCGGAGCACTCTCTGTTTGTCTTTTTTTGTTTTTCACTCTATCTCCCCTTTGCTCTTCACTTCTCCTATTGTCGACTCGCCCGACCTTCTTCATTTCTCGCGGGGGCCGCTTCTCTGTACAGCGCTCCACTGATTTTCCTTTCTCTCTTTCCAATTTCGTAATTTCTTTTTTCTGATCTTTTTTCCGCCCGTTTTTCAACTTTAATCGCTGACACCTACTTTCTAAACTATAATGTTGGAGCATTATCTCCAGTATTTATTTATTATTTTGTTATGAGTTTCCATGAGCTTACTTATGCCATACTTTGCCAAAGCTTCAAACCGACAGTGCAGGCTTCATCTTTCAACTGGATGGCACTCCACCACATTTCCATCGCTGAGTTCGCGACTCCTTCAACACAACAAAACTCACTGCGATTTTGTCAAACTGCTGCAATCATTTCCAGACATTCATATTTTTCAAACTTTTATTCGTGTTAATTTATGAAGAACTTTATTGGGGAAGAGATATTTGCCCTGTTCAGATCTTTTAAACGTATTATCAAGCGATGTATATTAAAAGCTTCAAGCGATATATATTAAAAGCGTCCAAATTACAACCAGTAACCATATTCTTAGATAAAATTATCGGGGACCCAGTTACATTGCTAGCTTTTTGTTTTTGAATGAGGGACACGCTTTCTTCGGTGTAGAGCACCTCTACAAAAACTACGCAATCCCCTACGGCGCCTTCCTATGTCAGAAATATAATTATTATGGTATGAACCAACAATTTCTTTTAGTGTATTTCTGTGCAAACCGCATCAGATTGCTGGACATACACTACCTTGACTAACGCCATGGGACACCTCCAATTTAATGGAAATACTTAGAAAAATGTATGTGTTTGTATTTAGTTGGTCCACCTTTTGCTGCTATCACAGCCTTTATTCTGTCGGGCATACGGTCCACAAGATTTGATATGTTTCCGCAGGAATTTTTCGTCAGTGGTGTCGACAGTTCAATCGCTGATTTCGGCCGCGCCGCTCCTGCAAGCAACCGACGGTCCAAGGATGTTCGATGGGGTTGAGATCGAGGTTCTGTGCACGTAAGTCAAGTTCTTGCACCCCATTTCATCAAACCAACTGCCTATAACTCTTGCTTTGTGGGAAGATGCGCTGTCGTGTTGAAAGAGTAAAGGGCCATATCCAAAGTGCTGTCAGAGAGCAGGGAGTGCGGCGTTGTCCAGAATGTTTTAGTAACGCTCCACGTTAAGATGACCAGTCACAGAAACAATTAAACCCAGACCAAACCACGAAAAGCACTCCCACACATACGCTGACCCTCTGCCAAACTTCACTAAAGGCACTATACAGTATACAAGATGATATTCTCCGGGCTTTCGCCATACAGAAATCCTTCCCTCCGATTGCCAGATGGTGTACCCCATTCAACTATCCATCGGCCTCGGTGGCTCAGCAGGTTGCGTGATCGCCTCTCATGCCCGAGTACGCGGGTTCGATCCCGGCCGAGGACGACGAGGATTTTTCAGGGGGAAATCCGAGATCACGCACTTCCTTCGAAAGGGAAGTAAAATCGTTGGTCCCGTGTAGTCGTTTGCCGGCTGCACGTTAAAGAACCCTTGCGAAGCAAAATTTGCGGCCCCTATAACGCCGTCCTGAAATGACCATAGCAGTTGAAAAGGACGTTAACACCAAACAAACCAAACCAACCATTTAACTATCCGCCATTGCTCCAGAGTTCATTGACGTATCTCTTTGCACCATTACAATCTCCTCGCTGCGTTGCGGATGTAGATGTGGGGTGTGTGAGCCGCAGCTCTTCCATGAAAACCCAGTGAATGCAGTTCCCTACGAACAATTCTGGTGCTTACAGTTGTCCCAGTGGACTCTGTGAAGGATCTTGTCAAACTGATGTTTTAAGGTTTGCAGTGATCACCCTGCGAATAACTCTTCGGTCTCTGGCCAACATAATCTTGGATCTTCCGGTCCTAGGCTGAACACTTGTCGTGCCTTTATCTTTCCACGCCCGGATGACGTTTTGAACGGATGATTTGGAGATGTTTAGCAGGGTTGACGTCTCTCTAAGACTTTTGCTTGCACTCAACAATTGTACTCCTCTCGAAGTCCAAAAGCTACTTTCTTTGAGCCATTCCTCCTAAAACTCGATATACAGGGGTTGAACAAAATAATATAAACACCTTTGATTTTAAACCTTTTGTCCAATACCTAGAAAAATACTTGACGCATTATCCTGAAACTTCAGGTGTGTAAAGAGAATTTCAGCGAAGATTTTGTATCGAAGGCAAATAGGGGACCAGCAACAAATAGAACAAAAATAATGTTTGGGATCGCCCTGTAAAAAATAATGCTTGAAGTGCATTATAGTTGTAGTATATCATTATGAGGCTTCTTTTACTTACCTGTGATCATTTGTATGAGAATAGCACGTATGTTCATGGAGATAGAAAGGTTTCTTTAAAAATAAAATCGAAATGTTTTTCGTAAGTATTTTGTTTATAACATACTGGGTTTTCAATCCAATGCAATGCCATTTTCTAAAGGTACTTTATGCTATCAGTGTGGGAAAACGTGTCTGTCTATCTTTCTATCCCTTAAGTCTAACTCCTCCGAGGCTATGAAAGCTTTTCAAAATCTGTTTTCGTCAGTCGATGAATATGGTTCATGGCACGAACCATTCACAAATTTTATCTAAATCGGTTCATTGGCACGTGCACAAATGGTACCTCCATTTTCCCACCTAGCAATTTTCAATGGGAAGATATATTAAGTAAACTATAAAAAAAATCGTAATGATGAGATAGAAGCGGTTATCCATTACTATTTTCGTCAGCAGATGAATATGATACATGGCACGAAAGTAGATAAGGACTTGATCGGGTCCGAATGGAATGTGGAGGGGGTGATTTCTCGAAAGATCAAAGGATGCCGACACTTTTTCTTTTGTTCTCAGCCTACTCTGGAATGCGCTAGGGTCCCCAGGGACCCTGTCCCTTGCTTCCTGCCCCCGAGCTATTCGACAGGGTGTGTCTCTGCTTTTCTAAGGCCGCGTTCAGTTAGGACGCGGCGAGTCCTGCGACGAAATTTCTATAGGACTCGAACAATGGATAACGGAGTTAATCCTTCTTTAGAATTCGATCACCCTTTTACCATTGCTTCCTTGTTTATCAATCATGTCATTTTACAATCTCAGAGAAAATAAATAAATAAATGTTAACTTAATAAATTTGTGGTCATTTTAAAAACTGTGAAACCCGATCTTGAAATAAAATTGATATCGGGAGAATATGTATTGAAAATTGTTTTTATAATCTTTTGGAATTTTTGGAAATATTACCTTCTTCACCCCTTCGTCTAAACAAGGAAGTAATGGTAAAAGGGTGAACGAATTCTAAGAAGGATTAACTCCGTTATCCATTGTTCGAGTCCTATAGAAATTTCGTCGCAGGACTCGCCGCGTCCTAACTGAACACGGCGTAAGGCATTACCTTTTTTGGTCATACTCTGGCCCTCTGGTGTGGAGTTTTGAGGGTTTGTCCTTTTGGGTGTGGTTCTTGTTTTAGGTGTTTTCACTCTGTTTGGGTGTTGGCCCACCTGTTTTGGGCGCTGGTCCTCTGTTTCAAGTGTGGTCTTTTTTGGGCGTTGGTCCTTTTTTGGGCGTTAGCTCTTGTTTAGGGCGTCGTCATGTTTTGGGTGTGGTCCTTTATGGTCTTTTGGGTGTGTTTTTATTTACCTTTGATTTTGATTACTTTTTGATCAGGTTTCCAATTGGGGGTGTGGTCACACAACTGGCTGATGATCTTTTCTTGATTAATCACGTGATGGCAGCCATGTTCAGGTGGCCTAAGGCTGAAATAAAATTAATTTCATAATCCTCTGATGTACCCCTGGTGGCAGATAAGAGGATCCTGATGCTCTCAGCAAAATCCACTCAGGTGATTCTGTCTCAAAAGTGAACACCTGTTGACGCCCTTAAATACCCACCTAAATGGGTAGGGGCTGGTATACTGGCACCTCAAATTGATTACCTAATTACTAATTAACTATTGTTTCTCGGGTAACCAAATTTTTTCCAAGCTCTTTTACAGTTTCTTCTAAATAAAACTACTGCTGTTTCAAGGTGTATTGTTTTGTTTTTAATTTTCAACTAAATGCTACATTGTTTCAATTGACAAGTGAGCATTTCTTCTCAGGGTTGAACCTGGTTGAAATGTTAAATAAAAATACAAATGTCACATCTCTCAATACAAATGGCATACTTGACTCCTCTCTATATACAAATTTGCACAACTTTGGCTCGCAGAGGTTGATAAACGCGTTGTTTGATTCCCCAACCTCACGATATACAGTCACCCACCCCCTCTCTCTCTCTCTTTCTCCCTCCTCCTACATAACCAATACAAGTTTGCAAAGTGTTGTTTAAAATTGTATTCTAAAAATTGTTTTCGCTCTCTCTCTCTCTCTCTCTCTCTCTCTCTCTCTCTCTCTCTCTCTCATACAGTATACAACTTTTCTGTTCACTTATGGTATTAGGATACGAGAGTGATATGCTTCATACTCTTTATAGTGCAAAAAGTCTGTATTCAATTTAAGGCTATGGTGACATGCGATGATTTTACATCATTCGTCACAAGTCGTTAAGTTCTTAAAGTCGCGCGATTGTTGGTTTGTTATACAGTTTGAATTTTATAATTTTTCCTTAACAAAGGCTGTACGTGGACTGTGCTTTCGTTTTGCGTCACTCTACAATTCACGAGTTGATGACGTTCGCGTGTGATTCCTGGGGTAGGCAATCACGTCCACGTTGCTTCTCGGGCATGCTTTCTCAATGGCGTGTCCTCGGTGGCTTGTTTTTCTGTCTAATTACACTGATTTTTACTTTTTAAAGGTTTGTAATGGGGTGTATGTTCGTTTCACTGCCCTTTTACGATGTGTTGCAAGGTGATAGATGTTGTGCCTGTGTGTGCTCAAGCGTGGATGGTGCTGGCTGCTAGGCCACGAACACTGGGGCATTGTTGTTCAGCGCGTTCGCTCAGGGTTGCATTGTTCACGTGTTTGTGTTTGCTTAAAAACACTGTGTCTTCAGCCAAAGATATATGTGATATGTTTTTCTGTACTTTGTTGGGTTACCCTGCTCTTTCATCGTTTTGTTTTTGTTTTTCTCCTAATTAAATTCTCTCCCGCTAACCGTTTGAGATATTCATTTCAAGCTATTCCGGGCTAAAATTCCTTGCATTTTCTAGCACTGGTATGCAATATACGTTTTGCTTATGATGCATTGGTGTTCCCCCATTCGTTTTCGTGCTTTTGTTCCCGAGTAAATTAAAGCCTGTCCTATTTATAAAAGTGTACATAATTCTTATCCCACAGGCCATATGAAGCCTAGTGTATCTGAGCCGTGAACTGCGTCGACAACAGCTATAATCAAGGCTCACGCTAATCTAAGCTAAAAATCCTTGTCTCTTCCATAGGGTTGCAGAATTTTGCTAATGTAAAATGCAGTGTTTCAATTTTAATACAATAGCATTATTGTTTCACATGTTCGGTAGGACTTGTTCATTTCTTAGCTCTCGCGGTCATTCATTACCTTGGAAAATTTATCTCCACATTTCCATATGTCTGTTTTTTCTGTTTTGCATTGATTTCTTATAAAAATAATTACAAATAATATTGATGATGATGATGAAAAGTTTACAGGTTTTCAGTTTTTAGTTACTATTTACTGATTGCCTGTTATTCCCTATAACTTTAACTGACGTGCTAAAAAATAAAATAAAATAAAACAATATTCTGACTTTACTTTTAATGTACTTAGGCTCATGCAAATGTTAAATTTTCTAAGTTAATCTGCATTGCATAATAAACGTTTAAGTGCAAATTTCGTTTATAAGGTATTACTAAGTTTACATTTTTGAGGGGCATAGGTCAATAGTGTTACTTATTAAAGCAGGCTTCATTACTCTTTTTTTCTATTGTTTGGTTATTTTGGGCTGTTTTGTTAGTAGGCAAGATAGCGAAATTGTAAGATAGGGGGGGGGGGGGAATTTGAGGTCTTCTCTTTCCTCATTTGGTTTTAGTGGATCATAGTTCTATTGTATAAGCAGGTCGCTCAGTCGCTTACACATCCTTCCTCCTAATTTCTGCCCGCACTTGGCGTGGCAAACGCATTGTGAACCGACTCAAACAATGCCCGAGTGCAGCTGTGAACACCGAAGGTTGTTTTTAGCAACACACTGCTTTTTTGACTAAGAAGGGTTAATGTAATGATAGCACCAATAGACAGATAATAGCGAGCCTATCTATCCATCGGTAACCCCAATCTGACTAGATGCAGTTGCATAAGTTTCGGGCCTTGTTACTCTTTCGACTGAAATTTTGTTTTAATCAAATTTTTTCGTTCTCTTTAACATCAATTTACTGTTTGTTATTCTTGCGTTTCCGTCCACGTGAGTCTGTTTGAAAAAAGAAAATTGTCTTTCAAGGGCTCCTTTGTTAACCGACAAGCCCTACCTCTTAGTGAGTTGTTGCTTTTATGTGAATTTAAGCTAAAATTGTGTGTTTAAAATTACAAATTTTCCTGCTTTTCAACACTATCGAGGTTATATGGGTTTCTCGTTACTAATATATGTCTCAAATGATTTGCTGTGATCGTTAAAAATGCAACATTTCTCGCTGTTTCAATTCGATATGGTTAACCTTATCTTCAGCTCTCTCTCTCTCTCAAACAATGTTTCTTCTTCCTTATAAACACCGTTTCTCACTATGTATGTTTAATTTTGTTCTACTCTCTATGATTTCAGTGTTCTGATTGTTCCGTTTGTGTTTTGTATTTTAAATAATTTTATCCCACTCACTCAATGTTTACTCTTTTTTTTTTAAGGCATACAGGGATAGTGTAATTTAGGTATTATTCTATACGTGCTTTAAGTTAAATTTAGGTTAAAATATCACTATGACATTTTACTGTTACTTGATCCTGTGCCCTAAACAGTCCAGTGGGTAGAACATCAGGTTAGCATTCACCGGTTGAGTGATGGTCTGAGTTCGTTTCTCTGTGACTCTAGGGTCTACATTTTTTCTGTCAAGCCCCGTTTTTTTAACCTGTTATACACATAGTGTTAAGGTCAAAACTCGTTTTCCTTTTCTTTTCTTTTTTTACCGTAGATTTTACAACTTTTGATGTCATTAAAAGCTGTTTACGACTTTTGGTACCAGACTGACCTATGATTGACAGGTATGAAATACGTTTGTTTTTGGTTCATACGAGTTGCCCCACCTTTAGTTCCACTTCGTTAAAGTGTTTCTTTTTCGAGAAATGAGTACGCAATGGTTACCGCGTTGTTCAAGTATTACACTAGCCGCGTTGGATGGCATCTAAGCCGGCATCTGATGCGATAAACGTTCGCACTAACCCCACGGTAAACCAAATAAAAAAGCCGTCCAATTTGTTTGACTGGTTTTCGTCTGATTAAAAGTGTTTTATTTTTCGCCAAAATGCGTACGCAATGGTTTCCACGTAACTCAAACATGACATTGATCGCATTGGGTGTCATCAAAGTCGGCATCTGATGCGATAAAATGTTCGCACTAAGCCACGCTAAACCAAATAATAAAAAAAAAATACTATCCAATTTGTCTGACGGGTTTTCGGCTCATTAAAGTGTTTTATTTTTTCGCCAAAAAGCGTACGCAATGGTTACCACATAACTCAAACATGACCTTGGCTGCATTGGATGTCATCTAAGCCGGCATCTGATGGGATAAATGTTCGCACTAAGCCACGCTAAAAATTCTTTGTGATTTCCAGGAATGTTATGTGAAATACATTTCCCTTTAGTTTTGCTAGTATTTCGCATCATTAATGTCTTTCATTTCGACATATTTGAGTGGGCAAGAGGTAACCACGTTGCTCGATTATAACGTTCACCACGGTGACCATCACTTAAATCGGCGGCTGATATGATAAATGTTTGCGCTAAAGTGTCTTCGTGTCCTGCACCATGTTTTATGCCCGTAATTCAAGTAGTACATTTACCGAGTTGGTTGACATCTAAGTCGTCATCTGTTACGTTAAACGTTTGCGGTAATCCACGCTATAACGTCTTTGTGATTACCGCTCGGGTTATGTGATATACGTTTCTCCATTAGTTTCACTAGTATTTCTCCTCGTTAAGGTCTTTCATTTCATCAACTATGCATGGGTAGGGGTAACCACGTTGCTCAAGTACAACATACGCTGCAGCCACCGGCACCTAAGTCGGCAGCTGATATGATAAATGTTCACGCTGAAAAGCTTTTGTGTTTTTTCAGTGATTCTGCATGCGTACATATACTGAGTTTTCAGCCAAAATTTCATTCATTCATTAAGTCAAAATGTTCTAAAAATTAAAAGTTTTTGCTCGGATGGTTTGCTAGTCGGTTGGTTGGTTGGTTGGTTGGTTGGTTGGTTGGTGGATTAGCTTGTTATCTAAAGATTGAAAACATTACATGCATTTCCTTAAATTGCCAAACACTGTCACACATTACTGTTATGGTGTTGTACGGTTGTAATTCCGCACCCGAGTGTGAATCTATTCACGACAGGACTGGTAGAACTCCTTTATGGCAAAGCCTCATTTATCCAAAATGTTGTATAGTTATGACTAACTATAACCAAATGATAGCAATTCTTGCTATTCTGAATGCTTCAACACCAGATCAACAACTCTGGAGGTTACGCAGCACAGGGCTGATGTGAAAACGCCAACAAGCACTATTGGAAATACTTAGTTACAAGCTCTCTAATCCATCAACGTTCTGAGGTAGTCGTATGTGTGTGAGACAAAGTAAATATCTGGTTTTGACAGCCCGGGTGTCGTACAGTAGCAAACGTTCTCCAAAGTCAAACGTCTCAGCATTTTTACACAACAGCGTAGTTAAGGTTTTAACATGCACTATGTCAACGTCACAGTTAAAAAACATGTTTTCGCTCACAATACCAAACACAGACGTATGGACAGTAAGAAATACGACAGATATTCATTTTATGGTACATATCACAATTAAGTTCGATTTAAGAATATATAAACAAAAAAAAAGATGCCTTTAACTGGTAAGCAAAATACCAGCTTCTACGGTCTGCCTCTTCAGTGCAAACTATTCTTATGGTAGTCATCTCATGCACTTCTTGCACAAACTCAGGTTTCATACTTTCAAATATGGTGTCATTCGTTCAGCCATAGTTGAAGGTTTGAAATATAATACAGAAAACCATCCCGAATTTATCTAACTTTCACATTCTAAACTCGTTACCAACAATTCAAATCTGACGTTGGTACCACATGTATTTGTTCGTTTAAGAGTAAAAGTGGCAAATTCAAGCACTCAACCAAACTCCAAACAAACAAAAAAAACTCAGCAGACATCTCTTTCATAAACAAAGCAAAGTACTTGCAATAATCACGGCTTCATCCAAGTCGTTATTTATCAACGGTAAGGCTAGTACTCAACATCCATAAATTATTTCTAAGGGTTATGATACCATCATTTGACACACGGTGTAACATCTCACGTCGTTAATAAAAAATTATATAATCATCAATTCATCCGAAAGCGGCGATAGTAATTTGTCGCTGTATAAGTAACTTTTGTTGTGTTAGTAACTTTGTCGTGTTTAACTTCGTGTACGCAAAAACGGTCGGAGATGTAATCTCGTGAATGTAAATTCTTGCTAACATGTAAAGCCGCATACACAATTTCTAGGTAGCGCCTGATTTCGTGAAGACAAAAAAGGTCGGCGATGTAATTTCGTGAATGGAAATTCTTCCCGACATGTAAATCCGCAAATGCAATTTCTTGTCTTTGCGTATTTCCACGTACCCAAAAAATGGCAGAGATGTAATTTCCCGAATGCAAATTCTTGTCGACATGTAGATCCGTGAATACATTTTCCAGACTCGGATTAAACCTGTGAATACAATTTTCCACCTCGATGTAATTTCAAGTTGTTAAATTCGACTCGTGTCAGGATAAAATCGAAGTGATTTAAAAAGTAAAACCTTATGTGTTGTAAAAAAAACGGCTACATAAAACACAAAGAGACAGACAGTCATGCATTGACTCGACGCACTACAGTTTCGTAACACTAACAATAACATCATTCACCAATGACAACTTACCGTAAAAGAGTGAACAAGTACCACTCACCAAATAAGCGCTACCTCCTGTTTACCATCACACTAGTGCTACCCAGTAGATAATAAACGCCGCACTCAATTAACCACTGGCGTAATTATCAATATTACAGATGGTGCTACCATGTCAGGTTTCAGAGGGTTTCATTGCATAAAATAACGTGGGCAGCGCTTTGTTTCGAGGTTGACTGGCCCAAACGTGCGTTAACCCAGCTACCCTGCGAGCGGGTCGACGGTCCGAGGTCGTGTCAAAGGCAGACCTATGAACCGGTTTCCCTCGAATGATGGAAACACGGCGGATAGTTAATGGGCTTTTGAAAAAGCACCAGCACCAGGGGTACATCAGAGGATTATGAAATTAATTTTATTTCAGCCTTAGGCCACCTGAACATGGCTGCCATCACGTGATTAATCAAGAAAAGATCATCAGCCAGCTGTGTGACTACACCCCTAATTGGAAACCTGATCAAAAAGTAATCAAAATTAAAGGTAAAAAAAAACACACCCAAAAGACCATAAAGGACCACACCCAAAACATGACTACGCCCAAAACAAGAGCTAACGCCCAAAAAAGGGCTAACGCCCAAAATGAACCACACCCGAAACAGAGGACCAGCGCCCAAAACAGGTGGGCCAACACCCAAACAGAGTGACAACACCCAAAACAAGAACCACACCCAAAAGGACAAACCCTCAAAAATCCACACCAGAGGGCCAGAGTATGACCAAAAAAGGTAATGCCTTAGAAAAGCAGAGACACACCCTGTCGAATAGCCCGGGGGCAGGAGGCAAGGGACAGGGTCCCTGGGGACCCTAGCGCATTCCAGAGCAGGCTGAGAACAAAAGAAAAAGTGTCGGCATCCTTTGATCTTTCGAGAAATCACCCCCTCCACATTCCATTCGGACCCGATCAAGTCCTTATCTACTCACGAACCAATCACGGATACATGGCACAAACCAATCAAATATTATCTAAATCGGTTCAATAGCACGTGCACAAATGGTACCTTCACGACCCTATCTAGCAATTTTAAATGGAGAGATAGATTAAGTAATATATCGTACAAATCGTAATGACGAGATAGAAGCGGACATAAATTACTATTTTCGCTAATTAATAAATATGGTTCCGGGAATGAACCATTTTGAAAATCGTTGAATAAGGAGTCCATAGTAGTGTTGTGCCGATACCGATACCAATACCAAAAAGTATCGATACTTGCCGGTATCGAGTACTCAAGTATCGGGCATAATAATATGGCTCAAGTATCGATAGTATCGTTAGTTTGCATATCGATACCCGATACTGAAAAAACCTATCAGTCACCTAAT
>JAHWFO010100764.1:131328-142308 GCA_023313115.1 Rhysida immarginata
GCTCTGATTGTGAGGCAAAAAAAAAATAAATATATATAATTCTCTTATCCGCCCGTCGGTCCGTCCGAGGCCAGCAAAGAAAGTTACAACAATCCGTCCGAATCCAGGGACTGTTGTGGTTTAAGACAATACTCAGTCATTGTTATTAATTAAATAAATAAACCAATGACGTATATTAAAGATAGACTCCGAATCCTATTGTTAACAGCGGCAAAAAGTGAAGCAAATTGAGCCATGATAGTTCTGGGCAGGAGTGAGCCGTGGAGTAATTAGCTGTCTGGCTGCTTTGTTTTTGAAGATTTTGGGCCCGAGGAATTATTAATTCAAAACCATTATTCAAAGTTGTTCTGCGTACAACTGTACAAACAGACAAGAAAAAGGATCAGGAATCATTTTCCACAAAAATAAATCAAAAATACGTAACTAAAATGAAAATACGTTACTGAAAGACAATCGAAACGAAATTGAAATTGAAACCATGATCGAAATATTGTTTATAAAATATAATAAAATACTTCAAATACAAAGTAAACGAAAAGATAAACTTATCACTCCGTGATCGGCGTGTGAAAGAATTATTAATCAGCTACTTTCGTGTTTAGCCATGTGTTTTGCATCATCTTCACTCACTTTCAGCCATGACAGTTCTGGGCATGGAGCTTCCCAATTTGCTTCAAGTTACAACAATAGGATTCGGAGTCTATCTTTAATATACGTCATTGAAATAAACTGAAAAAAAAAATTCTCATGGTCAGTCCAAAGCCAGGGATTGTTGTGGTAAGATAATACTCAGCCATTGTTGTGAATTAAATAAACTGAAAAATGTTTTATGCAGATAAACAGTATATTGTTGCAGAATAAGTTTTGAAAACCATTGATGCTTCACTTTCGTTCCTTTACCCTTCAACCCGTACGGTTGATACCCGTCATGTGACAGATGGAATTCTGGTAAATAAATAATTTGCATCCAGTTATTTTGATCTACGGCATTGATGCATGCATGTTGGCGTTGTGAATCTCGTGAAAATCGAAAGAACCGAATCTCAGACAGAAAATTTGTATTAGAACAGTTTGTGCAACATTTGTTAACCAAGGAAGTAAAATAAATTGATCCTATCGTCTTCCGTTTCATAAAGAGGTAGAAAATACAGAAAAGATTCGGCTGATTAATTTTCCCATGCCGTATTTTTCCCATTAATTTTTCTAATTCACTGTTGCACAACTATTTGGCATTTCTTAAATCTAAATCACTCTCGAATTCGCTCGTACGCTATGCTGATGCTGAGTATCTGGTAAAACCGGAAGTCTTTTTGCTGACCGACCCGTCTCCCTCTTGTGGCGATTTTTTTCGTCAGGCAAGGTCTATAGGATTTATCAAGCAAAGTTTAATTCAGCAATAAACATTGGTCTTTTTGTTGTTTCGTTACATCCTGCTCTTTATTAACTCTTTACGCTTCCACGTTACAAAAGGTTTCGGGTAATTTTTTCGTATGTATCCTGGCAGATACGCCGGGAGCCATCGATACGATGCAGTAGAAGACGCAACTCATCGGAAAATGCAACCTTTTTCCACTGGTCGAGGGTTCAATGTTTGTACTGCAATGCAAACGCACATCGTTTCTTGCGATGCGCACTTTGAACATGGGTGCTGGAACCAGAAGTCTGCTGCGGAGGCCAAGACGTAAAAATGTGTGTTGCACAGTTGTTGTCGATAGCTTTCTGGTGCATTCCACGTTCCTTTGGGCTGTCAATGTATCGGCGGTAGCGCGTCGATCACTCTTTACCAGCTGTCGCAAGCGCCGCTCACCCCGTTCAAACTGCTCGTAGTCCCCTACAGTTTGCAGGCCTGGAATGCACATCTTATCCATTCTACCATTCATGACTAAAATGAAGTTTACAGATGCAGTAGTTTTCTCCAACGAACTGTCGAAAGAATCATCCTTGGAACTTAAATATATAAACGTTTAACTGCGCATGAGCTCGGGTTGCCAGAATGTCCTTTGCATAATTTATTATCTAAATCCACAGAGCTACTCTTATAATAAGCCCAAGCAAATATCGTGAAAATTCAGAAAGATATCGCCGATAAAATGAGTTGAATTTCAGTAGCTCTAAAAAAACAAACAAAACGATAAAGGGTTTTCTGCAAATTTTTGACCAGGCACCAGTATCAACTCTTCTCCTGTGCATAGTCAATAGAATCTTCTAATTAGCGCGCGATCTTACTATTACCAATGTCTTGACTCATTTTCGTTGCTCAACCACACACACACATATACCTCATTACTAAATTTATACACAATATAAAGAGATACTACACTCTCCAGTTAACCTTTCGTCCCTTGTTAAATTTAGGATTGGAAAAGGATTAGAGCAATTAATATGAATATTGTTTATTAATAAATAATAAACTGGTGTGTAAGATTCGTTGTAATATAGTACGTCTACTTACACGAAATATGAAGTGCAATTTAGTTACTGTTCTTCTAGAAACAACAGCCGATCTGAATAATAAAGTGCTGACAATGTGCAAGGCGGAATGGTCTCTACAAACCTGATTAAGCTAGAAGGTAGCACAACATAAAAATGCTTCCAAAGGAAAAAGAAATTCCACATTGAACGACATAATCTCTTTAAAACAGAACTACAAGAGAAAGACAGCAACAGCAAACATGATGAAGATGTTTTCAACGCAACCATTGTCAAAGCATGTGAAATACGTAATGATCGAAAAGGAAATTAAATTTATGCCCGAATGGATTTAGTCGTTGGTGATGTATGTGCTACAGATCTTAAGCTCGGTTTAAAGTTTCCAAAACGAAGAGACCAACCTCTGTAAATTAAAAAAAAACAAAAACAACAAAAAAAAACCAATATCATCTTATTTTCCTTCTTCAAAGAAGAAACATGGGCTTTCAAAATTATTGTGTTTTTCTTTAGGAGAACAATGACGAGGAAGACGAGGAATTTATGAGCACATTGTGAATTTATAGCTTTTACACAATATGAAAAGATATTGGTTTGCACGTGTCGATGCTTTCGTTTCATCTACAGAGCCTTTTACACTGCTTTGCAATGAAATTGCCCCACCCACAAGGAGTTATCCTAATGAGCCAAAAGTAGGTATAGAGCAAGAGATACATCTAAACACATCTTTATTACGTTATGGAGCCAAGACGTGCACTCGTTTGTACAGGTTATCCCAACGGAAAGCGGCATCAGTAGGTTGTGGCACCACCTCTAGCGGCGATGCATTGTTCCAGCCGCAGGTAGGTGATCATACAGGTGGCGAATGTCATCTTGGGGTACGTCTGCCCAGGCCTGGTGAACCTGCTGTGTCAGTTCATGGAGATTCCGGGGTGATCGTAAACGACGTCCCACCATCTCCCATACGTGCTCAATTGGGGGTAGGTCTGGGAATCTCGCGGGCCATGGCAGGCAGTTGACATCATGCAGACATGCCATCCTCATGTTTGCCGTGCGCGGTCCGGCGTTATCCTGCTGAAAGACTGTGTGCGCGTGTGGTGTGCAGAAAGGGCAGTAATACGGGCTGCAGAATCTGTGACGTACCGTGCTGCTGTCAGGGTGCCTTGGATGGTGACTAAAGGCGTTCTGGTATCGTAACCGATGGCACCCCAGACCATGATACCGGATGTTGGTCCACGATGGCGATACCGGATGCATTGTTCATTGGCACGTTCCAATGGTCTGCGCCAAACCCGTCCGCGTCTGTCGTCGGTGTCCAAACAATAGATCACCGGGCGCCATTCCATTCGCCAGCGCACTCGTTCACGACACCATTGCAGTCGTATCGCGCGGTGCCCAGATGTCAAAGGCACACCGGCGTGCTATTGTAGCTATTGACACTGGAGCAGTACCGGGAATGGTGATGTTGTCGCGCAGTTGCCGCAGGGTGATGGTTCTGTCCGCTAGTGCTGTTCGCAGTATCCGCCCATCGGTACGAGCTGACGTGCTTCTCCGGGTCCCAGAGCCTGGTCTTCTGGGATGTGTGCCTTCCTCTCGCCATTGACTCCAACATCGGCCTACCGTCCGTGATTCCCGCGACACATGGATTGCAATCCGTCTGGTTGACCATCCAGCCTCGGAGAGGCCACTAATCCGACCTCGTTCAAAGTCCATTAATTGCGTGAACGGTTGTCGTTGTCGTCGTTGCGGCATTGAGACCGTTGTGAGGATTACAGCACTGTACGTTCATGGGGCAGTTGCTTCCTCCCTACTGCATGGAACGTCTCGCACTGTTGTCAACTGATGAGCCTATACATGTACTCGGACACCCTGTATCAACCCAAATGGTCATGTCCCGTGAGCATGCATCTAATCGTTTACTAGTCGGAGGAAGACAGACCCCTCCCCCTCCCCCACTAAATATGAATAAGGTCGAATAAATCCTTGTTGGTGGGACAATTTCATTGCAAAGCAGTGTATTAACATTAAACTTTTTGACTTCTTGGTCACTAACTTTTGTCTTTTCCCCTCGGAGACAAAAATGTCTTAAGTTTTTTGGCGTTCACACATTATAGCAAGCGATCATGCGAAAAAACTTTCAAATTTATGGAAGCCTGAATATTACACCAATTCTTTCTTTCTGGATATGAAAATCGAATTCAGTAAAAAAATTGATTAGGCATTTATAATTTGTCATAAAAAAATTACATTGCCAATGCTTATATTTGCAATAAAATGAATAGTTGTTGTTTACCCCATAGATGAAGTACGCTATCCGCAACAACCAGATTGATTTTCCCATCCTTCAGGATTCTTTGGGTAACACAGTGAAAGTGTCTTTTGTCGCATATAACATGGACATTTAGACTGACCATTAAAATAGCTAAGTTATTTACACATCTAAAATATAGAAAATCAACGATATCTGGGCAAATACTGGCCTGATGTAAACAAAGTTTAAATTATTTTATCAGTTAACCCATTTCGCACGAAAATGTAAATCCACCCATTTGGGTGACTCGCATTGGAAATCATGAAAATTTGGCAAAACGCGTGCACCTTTTTCCAATAATTTTTTCTTTTCTGTGCATCGTTAGTTTTACTAGTTTGTTTAAACAATAATAAATTTCGATTTTTCATGTATATAATTGTTGTAGAAAATAACATTGTGTTTATAAGAATTTTGTTTATAATTTTTAATTTTAGAGTGTGTTGCAATTTAATCCAACGGTATAAAATTTTAAATACATTTCTTCTTTTTCATCTATTAAGAGATTGCGCGTTTCATTGGTTTCAACCGCTTTTGCATTTTTGCAGATGATTTTTCAAAAAAGGGCATTTCTTGGATGGCCTAAATTGTCTAAAATTTCCACCCTTCAATTCATCATAGCCCTGGACACAAAAATATTGAAAATTCTCGTGAATCTACTTTTCTCGCCGCGCTCCTTTTCAGTCCTTCGATTGAAGCACTTCTATCTACTTTTTTTGTTCTAAGTTTTCCGAGATCGGGCAGATCAATAATGGCTTAATTAAAAACACAATAGTGGCGAAATCTATATTGTATCTACACTCTACACAAAGAAACGCTTTGTTTGCCATGCGTCCACTTGCAGAAATAACTTAGTTATTTAAGTTATTACAAAAGATCCCAGTTATAAAGAAAACCTGGTTATTTAACCTAGATAAAAAAGTTCAGGGAAAAATATCTTAGTTAATTGACGTCCTAACTAAGACAAATGAGTCATAACCGTGATACATGTATTTCCATCTCGTTTAAAATGTCGGCAGATTCCCTCGCTCCACTCACAGACAAAAATTTTGCTGGGACCCTATTTTGTTGTGTGTTTAGAAATAAATATAGAAAAAGAAATCATAAATTGATCGCCGGGCCTCTTATATATTACGGGCCGAAGACATTTATCTTTTGAAAGCCTATTTTATCGTCAATGAAAACATCGTAAGCCGCCCATTTCAATCAAAGGCGTCATGACATCACAACATGGATAATAACATGAAAAACGACGTCATAATACTTATTTTTTTCCTCTGCGTTGGACACCAGAAAAGGTTTGAGTTTTTAAAAAAACCTGAATCTTTAAGTTCTAGAACTTAAATAACTAGGATATTTTTTAGCAGTGGACGCGTAGCATTTGTTTACAATTTTTGTTGTTGCTTCACATTTCAATAGCAAAAAGCCTACTCGAGCTTAACCATCTCGCAAAATGCCCGTATAACATCAAAACAAACACTGACACTACAATAAAACGTATTTGCGCTAGCCAATAAAAATACTGTTGGGGGTTGAAATACTGTATCTGTTCGTTTTATCGAGCGGTATTTCGAGAAGGAACTTTTCACACCATACAAGTACGCTTCAACTTTTTAGCTTTATTACTTTCATCATTTGCAATGGAACACGTATAATAAATGCAAAGGAATGTAAAGTAATACATTTGTCTCATACAGTGTAATAAAGAGTTTAATAAATATAATTCAAAAACCATTGTGCAGTAATATAGTAACTCTGAACTGCATTTGGATGTTATTATAGGCCAGCCCCCTTCTTCATTGCCACGATGATTTAGAAAATATAGATTATCTTTTTCGTCTTTAGATGAATGAAATTATTGTATACATCATGTGTGTGTATTACTTCTATATCCTATTACAACAGCCCGTTGTACGAGGATCGTCCAGAAAGTAAAGAACGATTGGATGTAGCTCAACAAAAAACAAAAGATATTAAAATCAAACCTCTTGTAGCTAAAATTTTCCCATTACATAAAATAAGAAAATGTTGACTTTCAGCTAAATCATTAAGTATTTATAAAAGTAATTTTATTTTAATTAATTGGCAATGATCAAATCAATTAAGACTTTTAATTAACTTCAAGGGTTTTTGAAGATTTTTTTTTTCTTTCAGTCTTTTTTGAAGAATACGGCACGTTTCTCTTAAATAAATATTCCAATGTTATTGTTTCTGTATTTTACCTTAAATCTAGATATATCCATTAGCAACATTGCTTATCTTGTCCAGTTAAAGTAAAAAGAAATTTTTTCGAACCTTGTTTATAAGGTATACTAGAGGAGAAAATAAGAAAACAAGATTAATTTGTTGTGTACTGGTTGTGCCCAATAAGAAAACATAGAAGACAAAATTAATCAATCCCTTTATTAAATTCTTGAGAAATTTAAGCGCTTGAGACGCTTGTTTAGTGGACAATGGAATGCGAATGATTTTCAACGAGAGTAGCGACAGTTATTCAGCGCACGTGCTGGTATTTTGTGCTTCAACCTCGTGGCAGGAGCAACAGGCCGTTCAATTAACTAGCTCGGTCACAATGCTCACACAGCTGACAGAATTTCAAACACCACCTCCATCAGATGCGACACCTGACGGCATGCTCTGTCCCTCTCTCGCCTAATACGCAATAAACTTGTTGTCTGCTTCCTCTCTGGAATTTTAAGCAGAATGAAGGGTCAAAGGGGCTCTTATCCTTCACCTGAAGCTTTGATTTCCACTAGAGTATTCCTCGATTTTCACCTCATGGATAAAATGAACGGAGATTTTATTTAGAAATCAGGGAAAGAATATATATGTAATAATAATAATAATAATAATAATAATAATAATAATGTAACAACAGCAGGGATACAATCCGCCAGATAAACCGGAAGATGAAGCCCTGTGTTGCCACACCAACAGGCCGAAGTCCAAAACGGGGTTAATGATACATATAAAATAGACTAAAAAAGAAAAGAAAAAAAATAATAGTAATAAATAAATAAAATAAAATCAAACCCAAAAAGCCAGGCCGAATCAGAAAAGAAAATAATAATAATAACGTAACAACAACAGGAGTATCCCACCAGATAAACTGGAGGGAAAAGCCCGATGTTGTCCCCCAACGGGCCGAGGCCCAAAAACGGGGTTAATGAAAATTACATATAAAATAAACGAATATAGAAATAAGATTGATAAATAACAAAAGAATTAAAATAAAAAGAATAAAAAAGTAGTAAAAGAAAAACATGAGTCGAAAACAATAGAAAAAAGAATATTAAAGACTAACGTATAACAACATAAATTAAAAACAAAATAACGAAATAAAGAAAACGGAAAAAATAAATCAATAAAGTAATAATAATACATAGCAACAATACGGGAAAAAAAAAGACAAGAGACAGGCCTGAAAGAGAAAATAAACTAACTAAAATTATACTTTAGAATCGAATAACGCGATTTGATTATCTTTAAAATCTTCCAAGTTATAATCCGAAAAATTAGTAACAACAAGGGATAAAACCCACCAGAAGACTGGGAGGCCCTACCCGAAATAGCCACAAAAAAAAGCACCAAAAACACACACACATGAGCACCAAAAAAAGAAAAACAGCAAAAACACACACACTCACGTACACGAAAAACTAACTAGTTCCTAAAAGGGAACAGCGTTTATCAGAAAATACATCCAAGTGGGGGAAAGACTTATTGACAATGTCTACCAGTTTGTTGGCAGGATCAATGTTCATAACATTCGTCCTTCTTCTCCCCAAAAAAAACAAAAGTTGACGGGATCTATTAGAATTCGGAACCCAATAAGTTTGGGAGAAAAAATGTTCCCATTAATTATCTTAAACAAATTTTTAGTAGTATTTTATTAAAAATCGATTGAAAATTAAATAACGAGGCCAGGGAGGCGGAGTCTGTGATTTTCTCTGTACAACGAAGAAACTATGAAAACCCAGCAGCTTCACTTGCAGATGGTCAAATAACTGAGTGCCGCCCGAAAACCAAATCCATGGGGCGTAAATGATTTTAGATAAAACAAAGGATTTGTATAGTCACTGTTCCTAATTGCAACACAAAAGTCTGTAGAAACATGCAAGCTTCTTGCTGACCGCGATGACGCAAAACTCGGTAGTGGACAGGGCGATGATACGACTAGTAACAATCGCTAAATATATCTCCAAGCAGGAAATAGATATAAATAAAATCTTGTAAACATTCCAAGAAGGAGCTATAGCAGTGAAGCAGAAATACATTTATACGTTTATTAAAAATAAATTAATCCCCTCCCCCCGCTTCCCGAGTAGGATAAGGCAAGTCATCTGTTTTTACCCCTTCATCTGCACTTTTTACCGCTCCCCAAGTTTCTTGAATCAATAAATTGATTTTCTCGAACGTAATATGTAAAAACACCTCGTATCTTCTTTCCTTTCTCATCATTTCCGAACGTATGATATATCAAATGCCATATATTGCCATAGTTCTAAGGACTAAGTGACTGCCACCCCCGCAAATCCGATCCCACTATAACAATTGGGCCTACACTTCATAGTAATACAGATCTTGCCTAGAGGAATCTGGATAGCCTAGGCGAGACAGGCGAGGAATCTGGATAGCCTAGGCGAGGAATCTGGATAGCAAATTTTACGCCTTTACGTACCTAAATAGCCCATAGATATATAGCCCTCTCTAAATCCCACCCCCGTAATTACGACCCCCGTATACCAATCAAAACCAAACTAAATAGTGCAGATGGACATGCCCATAGTAAGCTACATTCCGAATTCCAAACTTCTACCTCAAAAAATGTAGAAATTGTGAAGCCAATAAGTAGCTCCATTCTTATTCTACTTACGAGGGTCAGTCAAATGAAAACCGGAAATATTTTTTAAGCTCCTTTATTACAGACAGGGTTGGTACACTATATTTCAATGTAGTCCCCTTCTTTTCGATGCATTCCGCCATAGAGTCGGGAAGGCATGGATACCTCGGGAAAAAAAATCATATAATGGAGATCTTGCTTATAGAAATCTGCATACCGAATTTCACTCCTTTATATGCATAAATACATCTAGACCTTTTTGTCCCCTCTAATTATCACCCCCAAAACTCCGACCTTAGTGGGCTAATCAAAACCAAACTAAATAGTGAAGGTGCACATGCTCATAGTAAGCTACATTCCGAATTTCAACCTTCTACCTCAAAAAATGTAGAAATGATGAAGGGTGATTCAAATCGCGTGTAAAATAAAACCAATAAGTAGCTCCATTTTTCCGCTACTTATTAATAAGCTTATAGATTATGAGCAGTTGAGCAATCGTGCGTCGACAAAGCGATTTCACGTGCGCACGCCGATGCCAATAATGCATAAAAGATGAACAGAAAGTAACAATATATTCCTTCTTGACAAATCGATTGTTATATGACACGCCAGTATCTTTGAATTCTTTACACTCACTGTTTTAGCACGTGAATTCGACTTGAAGTGGTCCACGAAAAATTCTGAAAAGTTGATACGGCCGAGCTAAGACTTTGATGGTCATATTTCTGAAAACAGAATTTAAACAAGAATGATTTTACCGCCAAAGCGGATAAAGGGAGCACATTTTCTTGTTATAGCATCGTACATGGATATATAGAATTAACCAACATTTTAATACACTTGAGAGTAAATAAATAAATATGAAAACTAAATTGTAAATTACTATTTAAATAGGCTAACGTATAGAGAGAATTTAAAAGAATAAACTTGAAGAATGAAAGGTAAATGGAGAGTGAAGTTATTCCTCATACACTTAAAAAAATAAAAGTTCTTTAATTTGTAAGAATTCTCACATAATGTTAAAAGAAGTGAGCCTCAATTGCTGAAGCGTTATGTGTAAGCATCTATTAGATTTTCATAATAAATTACTAAAGTGTTATTGAAGCAAGCGATTAACTACTATTAAATTAATTAGTAATGAGTTTTAGATACCATTAAGCCTAAGAGTACTATACTCTTGATTCAAATAACAAAAGATCTAATAACGCGTAAGGAGCTGGTTGATATATTACACGCCATATCTTAGCATTAAAAGTTCTATAAATTCTGTATTCTACCATTAGGGCACGTGCTACAAAACCAATTGCCATATCATTATTTACTCGTTATATTCACTCATGGCACGTTGTTACGAGTTGTTTGATATATTACATGCCATATGTTAACATTTAAAGTTCCAATG
>JAHWFO010100764.1:169077-205172 GCA_023313115.1 Rhysida immarginata
ATGTTCCTACTTTGTTATTTGTATCGTTTAATTTGCAAGGAATATCTGTCTAATATGTTTAATAAAATATTAATGGGATAAATTTTATGTTTACGAAATTGAATATCATTTATATATCATAAAATTAAAGTTATTTATTAATTAAACCATCCTAGTTTCCTTTTCTTCTTTTCTTAAGTACATATACTGATATGTAAACAAGTGATACCTTAATATACGGGTGGTTATAATTAAAGTTTCCCACTTCTGTGCGGGCTGCAGACCGCGTTAGTGCACGGATAGTGTATAGGCTATGCAGAGCATGAGGAAAGAATTTCAACGAAATATTTATTAATGCATACGGTTGTCACCCGGAAAAAAAGTGACGCCGTATGCAAAAGCGCACTGCATCTGTGAACAACCAATCTGCAGGGGTTACCATGCTTCTGGAAAAGAAAGAGCCTGCGCTCTTGGTGAAGCTCTATTACCAGAACAGCACCAATAGTGGAACAGTCCTGCAAGAATATCGGTGTGAAGGGATAACGAGCAGGACCCCTGCCGGCGAGAGGTTTACGAAAGATGATGGAGAAATCCGTGGCATGTGAATTGTCAATTCCATGATCCACGGTTGCATTCCGAATATATCACTGCATGCTTGGATTCAGCGCGGATTTTTATTTTGGGTCCATATATTTTGAGAAGATGACAAGACCCGGATATATTTATCTTGTCATCGCCAGCAAGCAAAGAAATCGCTTCAGTAAGCCCTGCCAAAACTGGAGCGAATGCTACATCAGATCCTTCCATCAGAGTCAAAGTGAATACCTCTTACAACAGCTCTAGTTTATCAAAAGCTGGTCATAGCACCATTTTTATGTGAAACTTAAATTATCTATTGCCATTCATGACCTACTAGCTGATATGCCCGACGTTGCTCGGGCTGTTTGTTTGATGAAATTTTGCAATATCTGAATTTGAATATACATGAAAACCCCTTAATAAAGTATATATTCACTTTGGAAAAACGAAAAGAATTCTTTAAAGTGCTTGCATGGAATTTTGTGTCCAGTCGGGTTCACCCAGTAATTTCGACATTGCATCAAAGAAAGGCTATGAGTATTGAATTATTTCTGTCTATATTAAAAAGTACTTCATAGATGGATTGAGAGAGTTGAGGAACTCTGTTTACAGCGTCATCAGCATCCCTCATCAACATGTAACCGTTTCAGTAGAGTTGTATTCAGTCAGAGAGCGTGGAATCATGTCCTGAATGTGGTTGTTTATATTGACAGTATCAGTGTTAGCAGCAAAGGTTCCCCTCTCACACAATCAGCTGAGATCTTTATAATTTTAGATCTATTAGATAAACATTATCTATAACTTCTCTTAAGGAGGTTATTATATTACAAAAACCACATGAAAAATAAATTTTCCCCAGGAAAAATTAGCTCATTAGGAAAAGTACCTTGACCTTTTCAGCATGCCCTAGAAATTGTATTCTCTTATTTGTTTTAGAATAATTTCCTATATCTCTCCAAAGATTTTAATAAAAAAAGAAATAATAATTTTTATTTATTTATTACTTTCTATAATATTATCCCTCTTAACCCTTTATCGTTACCCCATAAAAATTCATGAAAAAAATTTTGACTGTCACTTATTAATATTAATCATGTCAGGATTACAATTAGCATAAAGAATAATTTTTATTGCATATAATTATTTGTTTATGTATTGTTGCCATTATGGCAAAAAAAATTATTTGTGAACCAATATACACTGAAGAGCCAAAACATTATGACCATCACCACATTGGTGAATGAACTCGTCTGGTGGAGGGTACGTAATTAAGTGGGAATGGTATTTACCTGCTGTTGGAGAAGGTAAAGAATCACTCTTGCACTGGGAAGCCTGGTTATCTAAGCGAATTTGATAGCGGGCAGATTGTAATGGCCCGAAGACTCGGAAAGAGTAGCTCCGAAACTGCACGACTGGTAGGTTGTTCACTATCTGCCTTTGTTAGTATTTATGCAAAATGGACAAATGAACCAGCAGTAGACACCAGGGTGTTGGACGCCCACGCGTCATCAAAGAAAAAGGACGTCGGAGACTGCCCCGCTAGGTGAAGCAAGATCGGTACCAGACAGTTGCTCAGCTGGTAGCCCAATACAATGCAGGTCCAAGTACAAGTGTTTCGGTACACAGTTCAGCGGACGCTGTTGGATATGGGACTGCGCAGCAGACGTCCCACTTGTGTGCCTCTGTTGACCAAGCGTCACTGTCAACTACGCCTAAAGTGGGCCCGGGAACATCGAGACTGGACCATGGATAAGTGGAAGAGAGTTGTCTGGTCGGAAGAATCACGATTTCTTATTCAACACGTCGATGGTCGTGTCAGGATATGCTGACTACCAGGCGAACAGTTGTCCCCCCCCCCCCCTGTACAGCGGGCCATACACAGAATGGTGGTGACGGTATTATGCTTTGGGGGACGTTCTCACGGGCGGCTCTGAGACCCGTAGTTGTGGTAGAACGGAACATGAAGCTGCGGACTATCTAAACATCATTGCAGACCAGTTGCACCCTTAAATGGCGTCTGTCTTCCCAATTGTAAATGGAATCTTCGAGCAGGACAACGCCGCATGTCACAAGGCTCGTACTTTGTTGGAATAGTTCAGGCAGCATAAAGATGAATTCCAATTAATGTCCTGGCCACCTAACACCGGTAGAGCACATTTGGGCTGTCATGGAGCGGCAGCTCAGAGCTCAAACAGCACCATGTCGGGATATCTCGACTTTGCGTGACCGCTGCTTAGACATTTGTTACAACCTGTCTCCAGTCATCTACCAAGAACTTGTGGCATCCATGCGAAGGCGAGTTGCAGCTGTTTTACAGGCCAAAGGTGGCGCAACGCGTTGTTGAGTAGGTGATCATAATGTTTTGGCTCTTCAGTGTATATAGATATCAGGTAGTTATAATTAAAGTTCCCACTTTTGGGCGGGCTGCAGACCAATTCATTAAAACTTTGTGTATAGGCTTTGCAGAACTTGGGGAAGAGAATTCCAAAGGAAAATTTATTAGTGCATACGGTTGTCACCAGAGGAAAAAGTGGCTCTGCAAGATCATATACAGAGGTTAGTATATGCATTACTGGAATGCTGTTAGAAGGACTGTTCAATATGCGCACCCTCTGCGTCGATGAAATGCTGGAAGCGCAGGACGTGCTCAAGAGTAGCATAAAGTGTCTCCCGCGAAGTGGCTGTAACATGACGAATGATGTTGGCTTTCAGTTCATGCAAGTCCGTACACCTCCATGATAAACACGATCTTTTGTAATAAATTTTGCTAAGGGCAGCCAGTCCGCAACCGGCATAGGGCCATCGTCACTATTCAGGAGCTGATTGGTTGCTTTGTTTTTTACAATCTCAATTGGCTCTAAAAAGTTTAACAATTTTACGTCTTTACATTGCAGCGCCACTTTTTACCCTGGAGATAAATTAGTTATTACACAAAGTTTCATCACTATCCGTGCAATAACGCTGTCTGCAGCCTTCGCAATACTGGGAACTTTAATTATAACTAATCGATATAGATCATAAATAGCAATAAAGGATTTAAGCTTCACATAAAAGATGGTGCCCTATGATAAACTAGAGGTGGTGTAAGAGGTATTCACTATGACTCTGATGGAAGGATCTGATGTAATATTTGCTCCAGTTTTGGCAGGATTTACTGTTTGCTCTGTTGTTTGCTGGCGATGAGGATGGTATAAATATATCCGGCTCTTGTCCATCATAGAAAATATTGGGGAATAGGCATTGTGTTCAGATGATGTTAAATTAACAATAATTAAGGCAAAATTAATAGGAGCAGCTGCGAAAAGAGCAGCTGAATACGAATTACTTGATGTAGAGAAGCTAAATATTATGAGAGACCGCTTGTTGGAAATTTTGGGAAAGGTTACACTTGATACGGACTTTTCCAAAAACTCATGATTTTGTTCCGAGAAGACGTGAAAGTATCTCAGAATTTACTAGCTGTCTTGAGCTAGCAATGGGCAGATTTATACAGAAGACCCCTGAATGGGCATTAAACAGAGAGAAATGACTTCCAGCGTTTTGTAAGTTTTTATGTGTTCAATAGTGTTCAATTGCTTTATAAAAGAGTTCTATTGATAGACTCTCGTAGTAGCTACAAAGAAGCAATGCAATGTTCCTTAAAGACAGGACTTAGGAGGGGAAAAAGGCATATATTAGAAATGGATATTGTCGAGTATGACATAAACAAGTTAAGTATTTCTTCAGGTCAAGAGAATGAAAAAAAAGTCGACGCAGGAGAAAGAGAGAGGCCCGGATGAAATTAAACAATTAAAGGAGATAGTGTGTCAATTATCTCAGTCAGTTCTCTTCTGAAAGGAGTGAGTAATCTGAAATTCTTGAATTAAAGGCAAGTTAGGTCCCTCAAGTGATTGAGGCATTAGCACGTTTCTGTTCTGATGATAAAGGTTATTATTCAAAAAAAGGTAGAAGGAAAACACAGGGAGGTTATTGTGATAAACCCCTCACAGGATAACTTGTATAAAGTGAATGCATTGTTGAATGGGCAGAATTTTATACTGTTAGTAGACAAGGTATCGTATGTGGAAGACTTGGTTTATAGTGTCACACACAATGTCAAAAGTTATTGTAAGGACACACTGGAAAAGAGTGTGAGTGGGGGTTGCACCAGTTTTTAACAGGCGACATCCCTTGATGTAGTAATTCAAAAGCAAGCGCTTTAGCCAAACAGGAATTTTTAATAATTCATTGAAAAATCGTCTATATGATGAAATTTTTGGAGTTTACGTTTTGCAGGTTTATATCTTCATTGCCCTATGTTCTGATGCCCGAGTACGCGGGTTCGATCCCGGCCGAGGACGACGAGGATTTTTCAGGGGTAAATCCTGAGATCACGCACTCCCTTCGGAAGGGAAGTAAAGCCGTTGGTCCCGTGTAGTCGTTTGCCGGCTGCACGTTAAAGAACCCTTGCGAGGCAAAATTTGCGGCCCCTATAACGCCGTCCTGAAATGACCATAGCAGTTGAAAAGGACGTTAATACCAAAACAAAACAAACCAAACCAAATCATTGCCCTATGTTCTCCTCTCATCAGAAAGTTAATGTCACGTATTTTTATGAATATGCACAGTGGAAGCTGCTAAAGTGTACGTGAACAGAGATATTAAACATACTTTGTGCTTTTTAACAAAATAAATGGTTTATTATAACAGTTAATTGAAATGAGTACAGAGTTTACCCAAAGGGTACGCCTCTTGTGAAAGTGAAAATTAAGAGACAAAATGGCTGATAATTTTAGATACAAAAGGCCATAGCCCGTAAATTTGGGTAAAGGGGCGGAATCCTACTAACATGTAGGAAATCCGCCCGTATGGAAAAAAATAAAGAAAGTTATGGAGATAATGTACTTACTCCCACTAACAACAAATTTGCAACTACGTGTGAGAAAAATAACGCATTAAGTTACATAAGATAATTGCGAAGTCCCTTTCGACAATACTGATGCCAGAATATTTTAATGAGCTCAGTCTTTCTTCCCGCGACGGCCAATGCAACGATTTCCCAGCGACGCTTTGCTGCAGCAAACTAAATTTCTGCCTTCCTCTTCTTATCTTGAATAACGTACCGCACTACAACTAGTTAGCGGCGACGCACCGAGTTTATAGTAGTCTTATGACGTACATAACTGTAAAAAGAAAGAAACAGCATTTAGTTAACTCGGGAACCATGCTGCACAACGCGCAATAAATAAGTTGCCAAATTAATCAAAGGAGTGCAGAAGCAAAGTAACAATTTAATCGAGCCTTTACAGCTTAACTTTAATTGAACTCCGTAAATGCTATTAACTGCTTTGCTACGCTTAATTGTTCTAACATCATGACGATTACGCGCTCGGGAGCGTCATTATTAACGAGAGTGAGAGAGAGCATTACCGTCAGCATGAAATTTGCTTACCTTGAAAGTGGGATGATGGCGCCGAGTGAATCTTGTATCAGGGCGATGAAAGACCAAGGGGCGATACATACGACCCTCGTCTCTAGGGTTTCTTGTGTCTCCTCAGCAATCCTTGTCACTGCACCTCGAATTTGACTGGGCACATTAATGGCGACCACGAGTACTCGGACGGTACTCTCGGCTGGAACGGGCTTGACGAGCACGGCGTAGTAGAGCTCGCTGGCACGGGCGGACGCTCGTACTGTCCCGGTTTCCTCCGGCACTTCGCCGACGAACACTGGTTCGGTCGAATGCTGGGCGATTTCAGTCGTGATGGTTCTTTCGTAGTTAGGCTGACGACCACTTCCTTGGGACGAAAAATACACTGTGAATGACAGACGAGATTGTTAGTGTATTTTTTTGAAAATTCAAAATACACTCCCGAATCGCAGTTTGAAATCCGCGCTTTTTTCTGCGCCGCTTCCGATATCGCCCGCTACTTCCTTCCGCTCGCCCTGCTATTGATTTATTGCTTTGCTTATGCTGAATACTATCAATAGATGGCGGCACCTGGAATCCGACATTGCTCCCCAGCTGATTTGATCGGCTGGGGACATCGGACAGCTTCACTGTCGCATTCCTATGTGACAGTTAATAGTTGGGAATCGAACACAGCACAAGCTTTGTGTGATCTTGCCTCAGTTTGTCATATGAATGAACCAAAAAGTAAAGGGAAGGACGAAAAAGATAAAATTAGATCTAAATTAGTACCTAATTTATCAAGGCTCAGATCATATACTTCCATAGTGGATAGGATGTATAGACGAAAAAAATTACAAAAATTAATAAAAATCGTAAGCTGTAATTAATTTATCCAGGCCAAAAGATATGATTCCAGATAATGGGGGGGTCCTAAACGAAAATTTAAATATTTTGGTCTATTTTGGTCCATTCCGGATAGTTAGAAAAATTACAGAAGTGACATATGAAATTAAAGTTATAAAAAGGGGATGACTCCCTAATGTGTCATGTAGTCAGAGTGAAACTGGCAATGTCTGAGTCTAAGAGCGGAAGAGAAATAATACACTACTTTGCAATGAAATTGCCCCATCCAGAAGGAGTTATCCGAGGTTTACAATAGGTTAGCAATCGTCAGTAGTTGCAACTCTACTGTCAATTTGGGAATGCTCCTCATGACAACGTTCTGGAAGCTTCAGAGGTCCTTCCATCTGGACTTGCATATTGTAGCCCAGGCAGGCATACTATAAGAAGAATTGTTTGGATTACCATTTTATAAAGTAAAACTTTCTTATCCACTCTAAGCGCGCTGTTTTGCCCCAGAAGAGCAACCAGACTGAAGTTTGCCTTCTTCGTCTTATTGATCGCATAGGAGATGTGGTCACTCCAATTTAATTTGGTATCTATCATCACTTAGGTATTTGTCATTTTTCACCCATTCGAGCTCTTTACCAGAAAGGAAGAGAGGACTCGGAGTTTGTCGTATCTTCGTAATGAACATAGCCTTGCATTTCTCAACGTTTAAGTTTAGTCTCCACTTAGCAAACTATTTCTGGCATTTTGTTATCGAGATATGACGTGAGCTGGATTATGGGCATTAGTCATGATGGACGCGTCGTCAGAAACCAGACATAGCTTGCACTTAATAAAAATTAGAAAGTCGTGGATGACGAAGTTGAACAATGCAGAGCCTAGTATAGAACCATGAAGAACACCAGCATTAACGTCACAAGGCTTACACATGGTGCAACCATCCTTGACACGAAATATCCTCTTCGACAGAAAGGACCTAATCAAAGCAATCAGAGCTTCAGGGAAACCACAAGTAATCATCTCTTATATAAGGCCATTGTGCCAAACCTAATCAAAAGCTTCTTTCCAGACATCCAAGAAGACGAGACCACTGTACTTAGCACAGTTAAGAAGAGTGTTTAGATCAGCAACAAGCCTCCAGAGCTGAAGTTGACAGGAATAATCTGGGCGAAAACCGAAGTTTTCTACACGAACAAGATTGTTAGCCACACAAAAGGCATTAAACCTCCTAAGAATGACGCGTTCAAGGACTTTTGACAGCTAGGTATTAAGCTTATGGCCCTGTAGCTGACAGCGAGAGCAAGGTTTGGTATGGTAACGATGACTGAGTTCTTCCACTTGTCAGGGAAGTAGCCATGTTCCAGCAGTCGTTGGTGTAGTAGTCGACACAATAGTAGGTAAATTCTTGAGAGCAGTGTTTGTGAAAGAATCAATACCTGCTGCTATCCTGGTTTTAAGACGCTTGACATCAGAGATTTCTGGATAGTAGTAATTTCCTCACGGGTAAGAACACCCATAAGAGATACAACCATCGTTAGCATATCGTGTATTTGAGAGACTATCCGGGTTGTCCTCACTAGGCGTAGTAAATTGTTTTTCCAGGGAGTCGGCGATCAGTTGAGCTTTGTCTCGATCACTGGTGATAGCATTGCCATTGGTAGCAAACGGTGGCGACAAGTTATGGGTCTGTTTCCTTTTAAGACCCTTACAGTACCCCGGAGCGAGTTGTCCTTGGCTGACAAAGACTTCAGTTTTTTGCTCCACCTTTGAGGTAGTAGAGCTTTAACCTCTACCTTTACTTTTCGAGAGAGCCTGTTGTACTTCGTCTTAAAGAAGGGTAACCGCTTTCGCTGCCAGTCTTCTGTAGAAATTCCTTTCGAGAATAAGACATCTGATATAAGGAGAGTGGTCGAGATGTTCAGGACGCTTGCAATCAATAATGGAAGTTGTAGCATCATTGAGAACACGAGTAACAGCAATAATGTTTGTGTTGATGTCCGCGTTATCAGTAACCTCCTTGCATGGAATGCTATTTTCTCTAAAAATATCCGTAAAGAGTTGCCAGTTCTGTTTAAAGCGAAGCCCAATCTTCTTATCGATGTTTAAGCCCTCAAACATAAGCATCACTAGGAAGGTGGTTAGAGGATAAGTCGTCGACTGTGTATACCTTATAGGACTTGAAGAAACCTTTATGAACTGCAATGTCCAGCACGTCGGTAACAGGAGAGTGGTCACACTAGTATGTGTCATTCCATCTTAGTGAAGTACGAAGTACTGCTTCTGTCCCATCTGATCAAATGTACAGTCGGGTGCGAAAAGGTTTTTACCTGCTCCGTAGGGGCTGAGCTTTCTGGATGTTGATCGGTTGCAAAATCAAGTACTTGTACTGAGAGTCAAGGCAGATTAGAATGGACCTGTCCCTTCTGAATGAAAATAGGGTAGCAGGTATACGCTTGGGATGTGCTCGTCGCCTGCTCCCTCCTGACAATAATAAGCGATAGCGGCTGACAGAACTATCGTTAAAGTCTCTGCCTACTGCCTCGAATGGCAGAGTTCGAATCCGATATGGATAGACATTTTTTTTGTTCATTATCGCGTTTTTGATTTCGTTTAAGTTTTAAAAAGTGTATGTAAAGAACACCGTAAACAGATCAAAGTTTTTTCATCCAAATGTGCAATTTGATCTGTTTATTTGAGGGTTTAAAAAACTTTTCATGTTAATTGTCATGTCATGCTTCATTCTAAATTTCAGTATATAATAAAATATACACTAATTCATACCGCCGTTACTTTAACAAAAATCCTCTTTTGTTCAAATCATTTAATATTCTCTACTATTAAAATATATAATCCTATATATTAAAACGCAAAACATTTTTTCTAAGAGCAAAATTTGCACTTCTGCGCATGCGCATCTGAAGCCAACAAAGAAACTTACGACAATCCATCAGAAGCCAGGGATTGTTGAATTGAGACCATATTCAATCATTGTTTTGAATTAAATAAACTGAAGATTTGCAGAAAGAAAATCCTGCCTTGATCATTTTATGACGTTTCCTTGTGACAACTGAAAAACTCTGCAAATGTTCTGTTAAATGTTATATCGTTAGAAAGAGCTTTAAAAACTGATCATTTTATCCGCTGACACTTTATGTCTCAGTTTAATACTTTCAGAGAAATATAGTGTAAAGCTATTTTGATTTTATATACACTAGTGGCCAAAAGTTTGGACCAACTAGCAATGTCAAGAAAAACTGTTGAATTTATACAAAAAGTGTTGAATTTATACAAAAACTGTTTTACACCTACAACTCTAAGTAAATATAAAACAATATCCAGGGAGGAAACAAATTTATTTCTGCGTTATTGGTTTCTTATTACCTAAAAGCAAAATAAGAATGGCCAAAAGTTTGGACCACATTTGTATAACATAAAGAGAAAAAAGTATTACATCATTAACTAATGAATTATTTTGATATTTGAGATCATTTTGACCCTACAATATTTGACAAACAACCGGAAATGGATTTAAATAAGCTTTAAATAACATTTGGCTTAACAGCTTTCTGAATGGCTGCTAATAGTTGTTCTCGAGATTTGTACTGAGTGTTTTGGTAAATTTTTTGTTCCGTGAGATGCCACACATTCTCAATAATACTGAGATCTCGATTTCGTGCAGTCCAAGCAAACGTGGAAATGTTGTTGCTCCCAAAATAGGCTTTCACAACTCGTCCAGTATAGATTGCAGGACTGTCCTGCTGCTAAATCCATGGTTTTTGCTTAAACTAGACTTTGCACAAGGGGACGAACACATTGTGAAGATCATCTTTATATTGAGCTGTAGTGCATTGTCCATCTATAATGTGAAACTTTAACTTTCCGTTGCTTCCAATGGCACCCAGAATCATCACTCCACTACCACCTATTTGGCGCTTAATTCACAGTGGAACAAGTGTTTCTTTATCATGACGCTCTTCATAAGAAGCTATATTATCAGGACCATCCAAACTGATTCGTTTTTCATCAGAAAACACAACCAATTTGAAGTCTTATGTTTTCACGCAGATGTGTCTTAGCAAACTCCAGTCTCTTCTGCATGTGTTTCTGTGTTAGTAGCAACTTTTTGGGTATAATTTCATAGGCAAAGTTCTGAGCACGTAGTTCGCTGCGAATTATTCTTCTTGAGGCAGCAAGTTCCTGATTAAGTTTGACTTGTGTGGTGTTGACTACATGCCCAGATGTAATATCATGTCTAACATGTCTCTTAATTCTTGATTTGTCTCTTCGTGTCAGTGTACAAGGTCCTATTTCCGTCCATTTTTCCAATTAACATTTTTAACAATTATGATTAGATTTGTAGCTCACACGGGAGATTTCAGCAAATTTTTTGTAGTTTGTCAATTGCTTGTTAAAATTTCTAATTCGCTCTCGTTGTCCTTCAGCCATTGTACAATACATAATATGGTTTTAGTGCTCACCACACAACACGATGACTTGTAATATGCAAATTATTTGCATGTTTGTGATGTTGGTCCAAACTTTTGGCCAGTTTTATTTTGATTTAAGGTAATAAAAAAGCAACTACGCAGAAATAAATTTGTTTCTTCCCTGAATATTGTTTCATATTTACTTAGAGTTGTAGGTGTAAAATATTTTTAGCATAAATTCATTTTTTCTTGATTTTGCTGGTTGGTCCAAACTTTTGGCCACCAGTGTATTAACTCATTTCTTATTCTTTGAGCATAGTGAGATATTTAAGCTCTGATTATTCTATTTTTTGTGCATAATGATTATTCTATTTGTTGCTCTGACAATTTTTTATTTTATTATTTTTTAATTAAAGCGATGGGGATTAATAATAAGATGGGTTGTTCTCCGTCAAATTTTGACGGGATCCATCTAGTTAAATAATAATTTTAAAAAAAAATTTCGGATGGTTTTGGCATAATTGTCGTTGATTATTTTATACACACACAAAAAATGAGACTTGTAACCTTTCCAGCAGTCAGAAGAAAATAGCTTCCACTTACACCCAGGGAATAGGGAGAACGGCACTCCCTATTCCCTGCTTACACCTTAAATCACTTCCGCATCACACCAAATGGAGCGCTGCATCAACTTATCTCTTGATGACGCATATAATTATATCGATACTGTGCACCATTTATGTTACATATTAACCAAATAGTAAAGAAGGAAAATAAGTGATGTATAATAGTTAAGAAGAGAATAGTAAAAATGACATCACAAAATAAAGGGAATAAATGATACGAGGCCTTTCGGTCATTTTATTTACAAAGACCTTCTTCAGGTATAAAAATTTTTTTGAAAGTATAATTGAAATTCTTCTCTCAGTAAAAGATAAGAATATAAGTTTAAATAGATACATTGTTGAGAGGTATTATATCATCAGTTGATTGTTTACATCATTAGTTTGATCATTTTAAATTGTTATAATCAGAGAATTTTTGTACATTGTTATTTATAAGTGATTAAAGGTATATTTACATATTTTTATATTAAACTTAGGATTAAAATTCTGTATAAAAAATGATATAAACCCAGCAGATTACATTGCAGATTCCGAAATTTTTTTACAAAATATGGACCCCTCAAAAAAAGAACAATTGAGATGTGAACTAATTACCTCTTTTCTAAAATATAAAAAAATTAAAAAACCTAAAATTATGGAAACCTTAAATAAAATTAAAAAATATATAGAAAATGAAGAACTTTATATCACTAATATTGATAAAGGCAACAAAATCTGTATAATGGATAAATCTATATATACTGAAAAAGTAGAAAAATTTATTAAAGACTAATATTTTTCAACAACAAAACAAAGATAACTCAGAAATTATTTCAAAAAAAGTTATAAAAATTTTACAAGATCTAAGAAAGAACAAATTACTTAATGACGATGATTATAAAAAATATTACCCAACCATCTCACAACCAAATATCTTCTATGGACTTCCAAAAATACACAAACCTGATTTTCCAATAAGACCAATAACATCTTCCCGAAACTCAGCTACTTATGGTCTTTCTAAATTTTTACTAAATAAATTATCTCCTATTTTTGATTTCCCACACACAATAAAAAATTCATTAGAAATTAAAAATGAATTAGAAAAATTAACAATTGATAAAAATTGGAAAATCTATACTCTAGACATAAAATCAATGTATGACTTTGTCCCAATTAAAGAAATTAAAAAAATTATTAAAGAAAAATTATATAGCATGAATTATAAAGTCAAAGATATAAATTTATTATTATCAGCTCTTCAACTAGTCTTATCTGAAAACCAAATGAAATTTAACAATAACTTATATTCACAAATAAAAGGTTTACCAATGGGAAGTTGTCTATCTGGATTTTTAGCTAACATTTATATGGATGTCATTGAAAAATTACTATTACACTCTAACTTAAACAAAAAATTAATTTTATGGAAACGCTACATGGATGATATCTTCATAATAATAAAAAACAACGAAATAGACCCAATTATAGAATATCTAGAAAAAGTTTCTGATTTCAAGTTTACTAAAAACAACATGGAAAATAATAAAATACAATATCTAGATTTAGAAATTGAAATTAATAATAACTCAAATTTTTCTTTTGATATTTATATTAAACCCACAAGAGGAAATATCATGATTAACTTTAAATCATTTCAACCTATACATTATAAAATCAATGTAATTAATAATTTTTTACAAAGAATTCATAGAGTCTGCTCCACGAAAAATATCACACATCAATTACTAAAATTAAGAAAAATGCTAATTAAAAATAACTACCCTATTAATTTTATTGAAAAAATTTTTTGGAATTTTTACTGGAAAAACTGCATACAACAAAAAAATAACCAAATCATTAATTTAAATCAAAATTATAACTATATAACATTTAATTATCACCCAAAATTAAATAAATCTCTTAGAAAAATAATAAAAAGAGAACAAAAAAATAATATAAAAATTGCTTTCAAAAATAAAAAAACAATAGGAAACTTTTTACTAAACAGAAAATTAGAACAAAATAATAATAAACATATAAAAAATAATGTTATCTATAAAATTCCTTGTAAGGAATGCAATGATCATTATATCGGACAAACAAAAAGAATTATGAAAAAAAGAATTGATGAACACAAAAATGATATAAAAAAATGTAATGAAAATAATCAATTATATCTACATAAGAAAAACAAAAATCATGAAATTGATTGGGAAAATACAAAAATTTTAGGAACTGAAGAACATTGGCAAAAAAGATTAATTAAAGAAAGCTACTATATAACCAAATCAAAAAATTGTATAGCCCATCAATCATATAAATTAGATAAAAAATGGGAAATATTGTAATAAAAATTTTAAACCTTATAATAAATCTTATTAATTACAACTTTATAATAATTCTTTTTAATTACTATCTTTTCACTTATTAATTAAAAAAATTTGTTTAATTATATTCCTATTTTTTATATTTTGTAAATATAATCATAATCAGTTTAATATAAAAATATGTAAATATACCTTTAATCAATTATAAATAACAATGTACAAAAATTCTCTGATTATCACAATTTAAAATGATCAAACTAATGATGTAAACAATCAACTGGTGAAATAATACCTCTCAACAATGTATCTATTTAAACTTATATTCTTATCTTTTACTGAGAGAAGAATTTCAGTTATACTTTCAAAAAAATTTTTATACCTGAAGAAGGTCTTTGTAAATAAAATGACCGAAAGGCCTCGTATCATTTATTCCCTTTGTTATTTTGTGATGTCATTTTTACTATTCTCTTCTTAACCAAATAGATTAGTTTATTATTAATAAAGAAAGATTCTCATCAGAACAGCCAAAATAATCTTTTTGTCAACATAGTTGAGCACGTGACATAAAACTTGCCTACCCCTGATGCTAAGCAAAAACTTAATGGAATCGTTCCATAGTAAGCGTGCTCGACTAGATACCTGGAAAAAGTAATCTCATTGTATTGAAGTATTGTAAGGAAGCCGAACAATTTTGACTTAGGTTAAAACCTTTATGCACCCGACTGTACACTTCACTTTGTTCGATTGTCGATTGTCTAGCCGGAGTCGAACGATTTGATATACAAGTTTACTGGTTGCAGTGTCCATTGGCTTAGAGGCACAGCTAATGAGCTATTATAGGCGGAGCGGCTATTAGATACAGCCTTTGCCTGTTGAAACTTTATTTCGGACGAAATTAGAGAAAAATAATGCCAAATTTATTAAAATATACGGCTTAAATTCGAAAATTTTAAATGTTTTTGTTCCATTTAAGTGGTTTGGTACAAAATATGTTCGAGTTGATAGGTGAAATTTCCACTAATTAATGCCTCAGGGGATGTTCGCATTATTCGTGTTATACTGTATTAATGGTTAAATAAAAAATAAATTTCACCAGTTTCCTTGTGATATTCCTCATAGAAGTAAAAATAAGGATAAATGATAATTAAATGCAAGATGATGATCAATGATAAATGATGAACGTTTTCTGACTCGGTTTCTGAATCCATCTTTAAGATTTTTATATTTTTGTAATTACTGTTCGCCAAATAGAATTAGATGAAAAAAGAAGCTTTACAATATTAATTCGACAAAGGAAAGTCTCGTGTAGACTTTGCTTTTCTCACTTCGCCATCAAAATTCTTTATATAGAATCCCTTATTACGAGATCCTTCAAAAATTCTATAAATATAACTTCAATTATTTGCAACACATACTCAAAGATTCTGTATATTTGAATTATTTTTACTTGTTTTGGTTGCGTTTACTTCCATTGTGAATTTTTTCAGAAATTTTAATAAAATGCTGAATCATTGATATCAAATGCCATCTTAAAAGTTCATATACAGAAGATGTCAGTGAAACACTATTTCAGTTTATTTACTTAAAGACCTGAAACATTTTCAATATTGTAAAGCCGCTAAAATTGAGCCAAGAATATCTGGCCAGTTTGGATAATATACATTTGTTCTCGTAGTGTCGAAGGGAGAAGGGGTAAATGGGACAATTGCTTTAGGCAGCAACTTAATGTCATGTAAAAAAAATTGTTTTCAGGGAACGGTTTTCGCCTCTAGTCCGTATTAGATTTTTCGAGATGCTGCCTTTGTTGAAGAACAAAATACTGAAAGGCCTTTTGAATGAAACACAAAAGCGGTTAGCAAAACTCCGAGCTCAAAATGCAGAACCAACTATTGTCATCTGCTGCTGCAGCTCGGCATTGATTTGTTTACTCTTCTTCTCATTTACTCTTTGTGCAGTCTTATTTTTCTCTTTTGCTCTTTTGCCACAGCTTTAAAACACCATCATAATCTTTCATTCCATGAACACGTTCCGGGCTTTTTTCCGACGGATTGATATTTTGAGGCCGTAAATAACACTGTAAGATAATTTTTTTATTCTTTAATAGTGTTATTATTTAATCTTTAATTATTTCAAATGATATATACCTACGTATTTCCAATAAGAAAACGAGCGAATTTGCAAATTTCTGTTCATATAAATTTGGAAAAAAAAATAAAAAAACCAAAATAGTACATGCAAATTTATTAAAAGATTTAGAAGTGAGTGTTATTCACGAATCAGCCTGTAAATATATGTAATCTCCCCTAAAGTTCTTGTAGCGCTTGAAACAGTTTTCAAGGCGAGCGCTTTCATCAGGATATGCATACATTGCTGTGGTAGCGGAGTAAATCGTTTGAAATGCTCGCCTTGCTCCTTTGAGTAAACGCGCTCATTTTCTCCTTAAATTTACCAAGGTAAGATTTATTATATGGATTTTGATGGACATCCTGAAGACATCACATTTTAGCAGATATGTCTATTGAGTACTCTGTGATATGTGTTTGTAATATCTTGATGCCATAACAGAAAACTCCAAAAATGTTTCCACTGAATTAAGTAACCTGAACTATTGGCCCTGTAATTGTGTTAAGCATGGTTCCCACATGCGGAAAAGCAACGGCAGAAACCACAAAGCAGAAAAATTTTATGACGTCATTTCCTGCTTTCGTCTCTTCTGCTCGACTGAAAATTTCTGCTTTTGGCAGTTGGATTGAGTTCAATATTTGTGGCAGAAGCAGGGCAAAAACGGTTGGTCAGCCAATAGAAAACGATCTCTGCAGTGACGTCACAGTGACGTTCTCTTTCTCTCGCACACACAAAGAATAAAGGTGTCGGACGCTCGAAGTTGAAGAGACCGAGAAAGAAAATTGATGTGGAATCGCTGAATAGATGTGTGAAATATAAATTTACTATCGAAACCCGTGGAAATTCCACGGAGTAAAATGAACCATGATGAGATTGTATAAAAAAAATAGGATATGATTTAAAAGTTAATTGAAAAATATAAATCTTAATAAAAATAAAAAATGTAGCGAAGAGCAAATGAAGAGCATAGGTCTGACGCCCTATTCGAAACGATAGCTTGCACAATCGAATTATATTCTCTTAAATAATTATAATAATTATAATAGTAATGATCAGTAAAACTTGCAGATTAAAAAGGCAATGCTCTACTTGACGATGCGGCATCCACTTAAAATTGTTTAATCAGTTTCGTTTAGTTTTACGGGCAAAAAAGCGTATCTCTAATGTGGCGAAAGGCATAGGCCTAACGCCACGACCTTCTAGATACTAACAGGCCTGAACATGGAAAAGATAAAACATTGTTACGTCGAACTGGTGGTGCTATTACAGAAGTTAGTTCAACATCACAATCTTAGTGCTTTAACAATGCATTATTGACGTCATGTTCAGGCTGGTAGTTTCTAGGAGGCCGTGCTAATGCCCGATTCGAAACCATAGTTCGTACAATCGAATTATATGCACTTAAAATTGTTTAATCTGTTTCGATTTTTAATCGAATTAAATAGCACGTCTTTGTATATCTTATAAATAAAACTGAGATGTGCGTGCTGGCATTCGGCTTTCTGATTGGTCTAGGATTTGAAACAATTGGTCTAATCTGCATTGTTTCTTTCTTGGACTTTAGCAATCAGTATTTTTTCGTTTGTTGGAAACAATAAAGGTTACATTGTTGCTTCGACTAAGAGGATCAGGTGACCTTTTCGTTTCAGGGCCTGTCTTTTTCGTCAGCTACGATGCTTGTCTTAAAAACTCACGTTTTAAGGGGAATATTTATAAAAACTAATAAATAAATAAATAAATAAATAAATAAAAATAATTATTTTTTTATTAAAATCTTTAGAGAGATGTAAGAAATTATTCTAAAACAAATAAGAGAATACAACTTCTCAAGCTTTTGGTGAAAAGTGAAGGTACTTTCCCTAATGAGCTAATAATTGGAGAAAATTTATTTTTCATATGTTTTTTGTAATGTAGTACTTCTTTTAGAGAAGTTATATACGAGGGTTGGGGCATAAGTCATGGCAACTATTTTTTTTCTCGTAGCTAAGGGATGGTATCACAAATGTCATATGTCTCGAGGAAACCGTTCATTCATAGTATATTTCCATAACACCAGATGGCCCTGTGATTTCCTTTTGTTGCATAGAGAACAATGTTAAATCAGTTCTTAGTCAATCGCCGTGCAGGATGGATGTAACCCGAGTTGAACAACGCTCAATATAGCCGGTCTCCGCTGGCTTTGGTAAGAATTGGAGCACCCACTATACTCTCCGGACTTTTCTCCATGTGATTTTGATCTTATACGGACGGTAAGGAACCATTACGTGGTAGACAGCTTCGGACACGAATGGACATTGCAAATACCCGTATTGTGCAACAGAAGATGACCAGATTTCCACATGGTGAGAGAAATGCAGTGATGCCGCTAGGCAAAATCAGCGTGGCGCAGCGCCATGCTGCCCCTCGACCCCGCCACGCTGCCTCTCGGCGCTGCACAAACGCAAGAAACTGAAACCAATAAAAGCCAACAATGTGCGTTTAAGTATTCATTGGAACTTATCATTGTGGAGTGAGTGATTTAAATCCTAAACATTTTAATTAAACTGCTACATACATTCATTTAAAATATTAACTAACTGCATCAGTTTAGTAGGTAGCCGTGACGAGCTGTTTATCATATTACTCCTTGTGCTTTTTTTATCCTCCGCGTTGACAAGTCGAGCCTTTTGTATTCGTTATGGTGGTTTCCTGTGGTCGCTTTACTGTCAAAACAAACAGCTTCGTCCGCGAGAAGTATTCCTCAATAAGCTGTCATGTTTAAATTAGGATTAATAAAATGTTGAGGGATAATACAGATGAACTGTATAAGGTATAAAGTTTAAAAATCTTAATGCATTCATTATCCGCAATTTTATCCTGCAAAAATAGTGGACAAATTGTTGAAAAGTGTATTTTAAGAACTATTGAGGACTATACCACCAGATTATGTCTTTTCGTGGCATCACAAAGTAAGGAAGAGATTAGCCTAGAAAAAATTAGAAAGCCTTAACATGCCCTAATCGCATACAGATTCCGAAGTTAGCATTATACCTTAAAAATATAAATGTAGGTCACTGAAATGCCCATGTACTTTTATTAACTTTAAAGCAAGAATTTAACTGTATTCAGTGCCCCTTTCAGACGGTTCAGTGCCCCTTTCAGATATTCAGTGCCCCATTGCCTTCGAGAGCGCCATGCTGCCCTTTGTTTCTGTAGCCATCACTGAAATGGTGAAGCAGATGATATGGGCGCCTGTCACATCGTTGGCAGCGTACTGTAAACGTTCAGGGGACTACTTTGAGGCCCTTTAGAACGGGTATGTGTGCTGTAATCATTCTGGAACATGAAAGTTGTAATGTTATATCAACTACCTTAATAAACATGAAGAGCAAAATATTTCTGTGTTGCTAAATGTCCGTACATTTCCTCCATTCCTTGTCCTTTCATCTATATATTTCGCATTTTCCACCCACGGTCGAATTCTAACAAAAAAAAAATAGTTGCCATGACTTATGCCCCAACCCTCGTATAATGTTTCTCTAAACATATTAGAAAATTTTAATGATCTCAACTGAATGTGTGAGAGAGCAATCCTTGCTGCTAAAACTGATACTATCAATATAAACAACCACATTCAGGACATGATTCCACGCTCTCTGACTGAATACAACTCTATTGAAACGGTTACATGTTGATCAGGCTTAACAGAATTCCTCAACTCTCATATTCCATCTATGAAGTATTTTTAATATAGACAGAAATAATTCAATATTCACAGCCTTTCTTTGATATTCTTAAATGTTAAAGATGCAATGTCGAATGTTCCTGGGCAAACCTAATTGGACACAAAATTCCAGTGCGACCATTTTAAAGAATTCTTTTCGTTTTCCAAAGTGAATATACACGTCATTAAAGATTTTTTTGTTTTCTTATTTATATTCAAATTCAGATATTGCAAAATTTCATCAAAAAACAGCCCGAGCAACACCGGGTATATCATCTAGTGGCTTTATAAAAATCCCGTCAGGTATGTTTGACTGGCGCAGATTGTATCAAACGCCTCCCTCTTCTCTGGCCTAGATCCAAGCGAGAGTCAAGCTTAACGTGGGGATGAACGGACGAAATATAAACAGAATTATAATACAGGTTAATACAATTGAATTCATCAAACCAGATTCAGCAAACAACAATTGAATACAAAACTTCGGTGTGATGATTGATGAGGAATGAATGAACTCTGCAGTCGAAGCCGATCGTTTAGATCAATCGACAGCTTCATTGCAGTGCACTTGTGTTGGGCAAAAATGCCAAATTACAACAAAGGATGGCGCTTGGGTAGCAGACTAATCGTTTAGTTGGGATATACTTTCGCATGCGGCTTACTCACCAGACTTGGCTCCGTGGGATTACTATTTATTTGCATCGTCGGGACACGCACTTGCTGAGCAGCGCTTCACTTCTTACGAAAATGTACGAAAATGGCTCGATGACTTGTATGCCTCAAAAGAGCAATAGTTTTTTTGGCGTGGAATCCACAAATTGTCAGACAGATGGGAAAAATGTATAGCCAGCGATGGGCAATACTTGGAATAAAATATTTTTTTATCATTTTCATAAAATAAACGTGTATACAAAAATTCCGGTTTCATATTTACATACCTGGTACTTGATAAAGAAAATTATTAAAAAAACTATATCAGACAGATACATACGGTTTTAATTTGTGATCTTTATCTCAAAAAGTTTTCCTTCACAACCTTAGTACTTTTATACATGTGGACCTTTCGTAGCCCTGAGAACATCTAGACGATATTCAATTTCTCGCCACGCATTCGCTAGCATGTCTTTTGTTACCGTCAATATCGCATCCGTTATCCTGTTTTCGCAAATGTGATCAAATTAAGGACCAGTGTAGCTAACACTTTCTCCTTAATACAGGGTGATTATAAAGTCACTATACATTTTGATGAAATATCCGTTTTATTGCAGCAATTACAGTATGCATTGACCAGATATCATACGAGGACACCTGCTTAGTACATTTTTCAATGTGCCCTCCTTGCACATCCTGACACAGCTCCCAGCGTTCCACCGTGGCCCGGAAAACATTGCGCAACATAGCCGATGTAATGTCCTCCACCACGGTTGTAATCCGTTGTTTCAGCTGTGCAATGGTGCGTAATCTTGACCTGGTACAACTTGGACTTGGGATGAAATCTGAGGACTGTGAAGCTCACAACCTGGGCGCGTCCTGACGAAGGTATCTGCCTGGGAATACGCGAGTCAGGTAGTCTAGAATGATGTTGGTAAAATGGGGTGGTACCCCATCCAGTTTGAACACAACAGTATCCTAAATCCTATCATCTCGCAACTGTGGCTCCAGGAATTGCTCCAACATGTCAAGGTACACAGTACCATTGACAGTCCCCTCGGCAAACATGAAGGGTCCATAGAACTTTGACCCTGTAACCCCCAACCACACATCCACTTTGGATGTGTTTGGGTGTGCAAATAAATGAAATTCGTTAATGTTTTCAACAAAATGTATAGTGACTTTATAATCACCCTGTATATCTCCACAGGAAAAGTTCTATGGGCGTTATGTCCAGAAAACTTGGGGGCATGCTGTAGGACCATTTCTTCCAAATCATCAGTTGAGAAACGTTGAATCGAGGAAGCCACGGATTGATAATGCCCAATGTGGTAAGGCAGCTACTTGTTGATGATGTACCCATGGTTGGTGCTCCTCTAATTGAGACTAATCGTGGATTTAGTCTCATGAAACCAAAAACGCATTGAGCTTCCTCTCTTATAGACGTCATTTTCAATATGACCGATGTTAGCGCCACCAGCATCGTTTTTGCTCTTACCGTACCAGAAATTTTAAAACTTTTTGAGATAGAGATCATATACAATAAACCGTATGCATATAAATGACATAGTTTGTTTCGTTAATTTTCTTTATCAGGTAAAGACTTTATGTTAACTCTGTAGTATCGCCACTATTTTACTTCTTGGATAATATTATGGGTGTTATATGGCGTTATGCTATTGGAGGAAACCGTAGCTTACCGATGATAAGGTGAAATTTGTGAGCTTATTGCTAGTCAGAGGAGTGTCAAATTGTTAGCCGAAGAAACCAATAAAGGAAATGTTCACTATACAGGCTGAAAATGCTGCACGACAATGGCCAGTGCATCTGTCAATTCTTGTCCATCAGTTTTTGGCAATAAAAAAGTGGCAATCATCGAATACCCATCGTACTGGCCTGAACAGGCTCCCGCAGATTTCATGCTCTTCCCAAAGATGAAATACTAGTTAAAAGGTAAACGTTTTGAAGATGCGGGTTCGACCAAGATGAAGGTGAAGGCCGTTCCGAATGGAATATCATCAGTAGATTTTCATTGTGTCTACGAACTTTGTACGCAGTGTGTGTGCAGAAGTAAGGAATATACTTCAAAAATTAATTCAATAAAATACTTTTTTCACGTATATTAGTAATTTTGGAATCTTTTGAATGCACTGTGTATTCACAAACTTTTCCATCACATAAAATAATTTGCATAACTTTGATATGGCATGGTTTTTTGAACTTTTGAGACACCCAATTAGTTATATTTGCTAATGTGTAGCCTATGCTTCTTTTAAATAAACATGCAACGATCTGCCAAAAACCGAAAGCAGTCTCTCTTTTAATTGTCCGAAACACATGCATAACTAGTATTCACAAAACGAATATTGTTATACGTGTAAACTCACATTGTTAAAATTTAATTTGTTGCGTTCTATGGGATAAAGGGAAGATTTCCATAAAAAAGCTAAAATAAAACCCTCATTCAAAATAACATTTTTATTAGTAGTATGTACTAAATTAATTCTCACTAGAATGTTATAGTAAGAAGACCAACTTATAAGTTTTATTAAAGTTGGAAATTAATGGAAATTATCTAAGCAAAATGATAACTATCATTAGGCAGCTTAGAAAAAGTTTCTTTAATGACAGTTTTTTTTTGTATAGTTGTCAAATCATAGTTACGTGTATTTGAATTATAAACTTATACGAGGGTTGGGGCAAAAGTCATGGCAACTATTTTTTTATGAGAATTCAAGCATGGGTGGAAAATGTGAAAGAACAAGGAATGGACGAAATGTACGGACATTTAACACTTTGCTTCTCATGTTTATTAAGGTAGTTGACAACATTACAATGTTCTGGAATCATGAAGCCTGTAATGTTTCATACGTTTCATGCTTCTGGAAAATTTATTCTGGAACATGATTACAGGTTTCATTTTCCAGAATAAGTAACAGAAATCAAAATAGAGAACAGCTGTTTTGATATACGAGCGTTGTTCAACTCGGGTTACATCCACCTTGCACGGCGGTTGACTGAGAACTGATTTAACATTGCTCTCTGCGCAACATCAGGAACTCACGGAGCCATCTAATATTGTAGAAACATACTAGCAGTCACAGCTTTCTTGAGACATATGACATTTTATGATACCATCCCTTAGCTCTGAGAAAAAAAATAGTTGCCATGACATGCCCCAACCCTCGTATTTAAAAGTATTGGTCAAAGCTGTCCAATTAACTTCACACTAAATTATTAAGGATAAAACTTAATACATTATATTCATGACTGTAGAAATTCTAAATTTCTACTTATTCAACCTCCTTTTATTATCTCAACTCTGCAGTTGACGCGCCCTAAAACCTAACCAAACTAAACTATACTCTCTCAACTCTGCGAGAAAAAACTTTTCCGTTTAATTCCTTCAAGGCTTAGAATGACTTAGAATGAATTCCTTGAACCTTCGACTAACAATACTAAAATGTGAGTCGACTAAATGCAACAACCATAAACAGCACATTCAAACAATACTCACAAACTTGACATGCCAACAAACAAATTCTAATACAAGCGGTTAGACAAAATAATGTGAATACCCGCTCAAAATAGGATCGTCCAAATAATCGTGACGTTTGAGAAAGCTCATAGAAATTTTCATGTCTCATGTATTAATATCAGTTCTGGACCTCTCCTGTGTTACATTTCATATTATATTATAAGTTGTGTTCATTTATAGTTTGCAATGAGTGCTTCCATTTCGTTGGTGCCCGTTTAGCAGCTGCTTTCGTGTTCCGAACAGCGACATTGTTGAACATTTCAAGAGCAACAGTCTCCAATGTTATGAGTGCGTACCAAATAAACGGTAAGACGTCATCGGCGAAAAAGAATAGTGGGCGGAAAACAATACTGAATGAGACGGACTGTCGAGCACTAATAAGGATTGTGTCGAAACAGCCAATATTTATTGCAACAAAAGTGACTGCAGAACTTAATACCCACCTTGAACACACCATTTCGGTAAAAACAGTTCGCAGAGAGCTTCGGAAATGCGATATTCATAGAAGAGCTGCAATTGAAAAACCTTTCATCACAGAAACCATTGCTAAAGCCCGTATCAGATGGTATAAAGACCATAAAGCCTGGACACCCGATGACTGGAAAAGAGTGATATAGTCGGTTGAATGATCCTTCACATTACTTTCGACGTCGGGGCGAATTTACGTTTGGAGAATCCCCAAAGAAGCCTACCATCCAGACTTTCTCATTCCAACAGTAAAACACGGTGGCGGTTATGTAATGGTTTGGGGGGGCCATTTATTATTATTCATTTAGTCCAATTGCTACCCTCAGGGGCCGAATTACTGCTGACCGATGCTGTGACATCCCATGGTCCAGATTTTATTCCCTGAAAAAAAAAGCCATTTATCAAGATGACAATGCACCCATACACACTGCCAGAACTGTGAAATTTTGGTTTGAAGAGCACCAGGTGAAGTGCAGGATCCTCCATGGCCCCCTCAATCTCCAGATTTGAGTATAATCGAACCAGTATGGTCAGTTTTGCTCGTGCTTCAGAGGGCACGTAAAGCCGTTGGTCCCGGTGGCGGCTACCATCTTACAGCAGTCGTTAAAAGCATTGTCCTAACATCTTCTCTAGGGCTTGGCGTCCGGAAGGGCATCCGGCTGTAAAAATCATTGCCAAATTTAATAATAACAGCGACCCCGTGCGAATAATGGGAATAGCTAAGGAAATGATGATGGTCAGGTTTGAAGAGGCTAACACACAAGCAGATTTCTTCCCCCTTCATCTCTTCAGCAATTGGAAAGTTGTTTGGTTGATGGGTGGTACAAAATCTCAGTGGAAACTATTCAAGGATTGTATGAATCAGTCACAAGAAGGTTAGAAGCTGCACTCAAGGTAAAAGGAGGCTCAACACCTTACTAATATACAATTTGTAACTTTTCTCTGGTGTTCACATTATTTTATCCAACCCTTGTATATTAGTATTTTTGTCCCTTTGTCATGTAAAAGTGTACGTGAGTGAGGCTTAGTTAAATTTTATGCACAAGGTATTTTAATTCTAGACAATTTAATCATTGACAAAAAATTATTTTTGTTTTTACAATTTATTACAGTACACTTATACATTGACTGAGCAGAACTCATGGGATGGCAGGTCGTTGATTCGCGATCGGACACCGCGTGGAACACACGTGGCATACGGCGCATACCCTGGGGGCATACGGCGGCGGCCGCCGTTGTGTGTGAGACCTTGTGAGAAGTGGCTGTGTGTTTGATTCATGTGAAATGCAACGTCGTCGTGAGTTGACGACATTGGAACAGGGCATGGTGGTGGGTGCCTGACGCATGGGAAGTTCGATTTCGGCGGTCGTGTATAAATTCCACTTCACACGTTCAAGCATGCCTAGAGTGTACCGAGAATGGTTGGAGGAAGACATAACAGTCCACAACAGACACCATACTGAACGTTCAGCCACCCTCGATGACCGTGACCGGCGACACTTGAGACGAATAGTCAACAGAGACAGGAGTGCCACAGTGCGACAAATCATGGACTAATTCAACGTCGGCAGAACTAGAAACTTCTCCCAATGGACAATCCGTAGAAACATGCGTGCCCTCAGCTATGGGAGCCGTCGCCCTACGCGGATACCACTGTTAACCCCGCGTCATCGGACACTCCGGCGTGCATTTGCCAACAATTAATCGGATGGACACTGCAACAGTAGCGTAACGTCATATAGTCAGACGAGTCACGATATCAACTGTTCCATGCCGATGGGATGCACCGTGTGTGGCGCAGAGCTCATAAGGCGATGGACCCGGGATGCAAAGAGCGGTAGGGTATCATGGTCTGCGGCGCGTTAACCTGGTAAGGAATGGACCCACTTGTTCTTCTGGGAAACACGTTGAATGGTCTTCAGTGTCGTCAACTGCTCGAAGAGCATCTCCATCCGTTTTTGGCCTTCTAACACCCCGACGACCTTGCCGTCTTTCAAGATGACAATGCGCCGCCACATCGCTCCAATGTCTCCCGTGAATGGTTCGAAGAATATGCAGGGATGGTCCAACGACTGGACTGGCCATCCCGAAGCCTTGATATGAACCCTATCGAGCATATACACGATGCCGTTGAACTCAACTTCACAGGGACTTGCAGACTCACTTCCACGCCGTATCGCTGCGCTTCACAGGGCCAGAGGGGGCCCGACCAGATATTAGGTGACTATCCTATGAGCTTTGTTCAGTCAGTGTAGTCCATAAATATTCACTGTTATAAATTACCAGTTCACTAACAGTCTTGTTGGAATAGCTTAATCATGTCTTTGGCTGATAGAACAAGATGGAAGCAACATTCTTCCTTCTGTAGAAGTCGGTAACCGTTTTAATTTCTCCGTTTGTTTCTGCTATTCACACATTAATAATGTAGAGACGGTCAACTCGGCAAAAATCACGTGACTAAATATTCTGCAGCGCACCAATGAGACAAATATAAAATACAAATGTCAATACCGATTGTTATTATATGAATTTTAAGTCCACCATTGAGTTCTATTTAAAAATCTATCAGGTCGAGAACCGTTTACTGAGAATTGTTACAATAAAGCTTTGGTTATAATTGCAATATATTATCGACTTACGCTCTAATTTGAGGGAAAAAGAGGAAGTGAGGATATATATTTGTTTATACATAGTGATTAAGAACTCTTGTTACAGAAGAATATGATATAAACGTAGACAGAGGGTACTAAAACAAACATTTTTATTAAGCAATATGTGTTCTATCTCGCACTGGTATGCGCTACATTTGTTTCAGTGTTTTGAGCGTTTGCCATTGTTTGTTGTTTTTACGTTCATTGAAAACTCAGCAATGAACCTGTATGTGGTTCCAGCATGATGGAGCTCTTGCGCACTTCAATCTTGTGGTGAATCAATATTTGTTGGCAACATTTGGGCTATCAAGGTCCCGTCCATGGCCAGCAAGATCGCCAGATCTTAATCCGCTGCACTACTTGTGGGGACATCTGAAGACTCTAGTGTATGCCGCAACTATAGATGATGTCAATGTACAGTAGCGCTCAAAAAATAGTACACTTTCATGTTTATTGCTATAATACTTTCAAAAATTAAGAACATATACAGGGTTCGCGCTAGGACAAAAAATCTAGGAGTCAATTTGACTCCGAAGCCTGAAAACTGCGAGTCAAATTTCAGAAGATGCAAGTCAAATTTTAAGTTCCTTCTAATTTCTATTTTTTTACATGCAACCACAATCTCTGTAGTTGCTGCTATAGTTAATTGGAAATTTAAACAAGAGCGCAGGTGACAAAATGAAGTGTTAAAATGTGGTGAGAAGGATATGGTCCGATGATATTCAAAATTAAACAAGTCAATTTTGACTCACTTGTCAAAAAATCACGAGTCAATTTCTAGCAAAAATGCCCATTTGACGCGTAAATTGCGAGTAAGCGCGAAACCTGATATAACTAAACTTTGTATACATATTATCTATATAAATATACAAAAGAAAAACTAGAAATAAGGTCACTGTTATTTGTATTTGCGAGGACACCATTAAACTGCCAAAATACAAAAATCATAAAATAATACACACGCAAAAAAAAATCCCAAAAATGAAGTAAATACAATGAAAAAAAAAGAGTTAGCAGATTAATATTTTGTTGCAAAACCTTTTGCATCAATAACAGCTTTGTAGCGGGCTGGCATTGAATCAATTAGTTTAGTGATTTTGGCCATTGGAATTTTTTCCCATTCTTTTCATAAAATTTCAAATTTTTCCAGTGAATTTCGTGCTTTCTGTGACTTGCAGCTGCGGTCTAATTCTTCCCACATATGCTCAATAGGATTTCGTACCTTCTTTGAGTTGAACCAGTCTTTGACCACACAAGCGGTATGTTTGGAATCATTGTCTTGCTGCTAAATCCATCCACGAGGCATATTTGCTTTGGCAAAAGGAAGCATATGTTGCTCTAAGATATTCTTATATACTATTTTGTCCATTATTCCATCGATCTTTATCAGCAGGCCTACCCCTTTATGACTGAAACAACCCCATACCATAGTGGATCTTCCACCATGTTTAACGGTTGGTAATTGGTATTTTGGATCAAATCTACGGTTTGCAGGACGGCGTACGTACTGGATACCATCAGACCCGAATAGTAAAAAACTTCGATTCATCACTAAAAAGCACTTTATTCCATTTTTTGGATGTCCACTTCAAATGATCTTTGGCAAATTTGAGGTGGGCTATCCGGTTCTTCTTGGAGATCAAAGGTTTTTTCACGGGACATCTGCCAAAGAAATCTGCATCCCTCAGACATCTTTTCGTGGTACTCACACTAACGTTAACATTATGGAAGGTTGCCATTTCGTTATTAAGGTCAACTGCAGTTTTTTTCGGGTCAGCCTTAGACAGCCGTTTCAAGACTTTATCTTCTCGTGGAGTTGTTGATTTTGGTCGGCCGACCCTGGCTTACGAGTTACATATCCTTGCGTGCGAAAACGCTGAAAAATTCTTGCCACCGTGGACTTTGGAACTTGAAATTGCTCCGAAACTGAGGTGTACGAGTTGCCATTGTTGATTGCATCTACACTATATGATCAAAAATATCCGGACACCCCTCACAGATCATCGATTGGCCCAATGTCACATGATAATGACTTGCACATCATTTAAATAGGCTCCCACACCTTCAGACACAACTCTGCTTGGACATAGGCAAGAATGGGTCGTTCGGCAGAGCTCAGTGAGTTCCAACGTGGAACCATCGTTGAATGTCACCTATGCGGCAAGTCCGTGCGTGACATTTCCAGCCTTCTTCAGATACCCAAGTCAACAGTAGGCGATGTCATTATGAAATGGAAGACCCGGGGATCAACAACAGTTCAACAACGAACCGGTAGACCCAAGAAACTAACGGACAGAGACCGTCGAGTGCTTCGTCGTGTCACCCGCAGCAACCGGAAGTCCTCGGCGGAAAAAATTGCCACAGAGTTTCGAAACGCCTCTGCAAATGATGCCAGTACCATGACAATTCGTCGGGAACTGCACACGATGGGATTCCATGGCCGTGCTGCTGCCCACAAGCCCCACATCAGCAGGGTCAACGCCAAGCGACGTCTGGAGTGGTGCAAAGCCCACAAAAACTGGACAATGGACCAATGGAAACGTGTAATGTGGACAGACGATGGACACACACTACACACTCGCTACACACTCTGGCAATCCGATGGACGAGTTTGGGTTTGGCGCATACCTGGAGAACGCTTCTTACCTGAGTGCACAGAGCCCACAGTCAAGTTCGGAGGAGGAGTAGTCATGGTGTGGGGCTCATTTTCATGGTACGGACTGGGCCAGCTCGTTCCTGTGCAAGGAATCATGAACTCCGACCGTTATCTGAATGTTTTGGGCAACTGTGCACTTCCAACGTTGTGGCAATTTTTCGGAAACGGGCCATTTCTCTACCAACACGACAATGCTCCGTGCCACAAAGCGAGGCGTGTACAGCAGTGGTTTGCGGACTCAGGGGTCGAAGAAATGGGTTGGCCGGCACAAAGTCCCGACCTCAATCGTATAGAGAGTCTGTGGGATGAATCGGAAAGACGCTTGCGGGCCAGATCACATCGGCCAACTTCTGTACCTGAACTGATTCTCGCTCTTCGGGAGGAATGGAGGAACATTCCGGAAAGTACCTACCAACATTTGGTGGAAAGTCTTCCCCGAAGGGTGGAAGCTGTGATTCGGGCAAAGGGATGTGCAACACCCTATTGATTTCCATGAAATCGTGGCTAGAGCGCAAACGTGCATATGTCCGGATATTTGTGATCATATAGTGTATAATGTGCTTTTTTATTGAAGATGGCAGATGAACTCGAAGCGACATGTTAGATATTGTCAGCAACAGCAAAATGTCAACATCAATATAGAGAATATGAGAAAAATCTACATAAAACTCAGTGTGTACTATTTTATGAACTCACCTCTATCAATAATGGATGAGTCTTCAAATACTAATTAACTCTAAAGAGTTTGAATTTCTTTCAATATTCAAATATTTATGCAGTCTATATATTATTACAAATTCTTTAATTAAAATTTAATACTTTAGAAGTTATAATGATAAAACATAAAGTGTACTATTTTTTGAGCGCTACTGTACTTCCTCCACGGGTTGTTGACACCTGTAATACCATACGTACTACATATGGCATATTTAAACGGGCGCGGCAAGCAATGCTTTGGCGATGCCAGTATTGTGTACAAGATAAGTTGCGTCAGTTCGAATCACTCCTATAATGCACACGTTGTCAAACGTTGTTTGTTCTTTTTCAGTGAAAGCTCAGTCATCAGAAAGTCAAGTCACTGACGCTTGCTTGAATGATTGTTACAACTGATGGAAGTGTAGGGTCATAAATGTTTGAGATAAGTCACACAATGCTTAACAAAAATGTTAGTTTTATTACTCTCTATCTACCATATCCTTCTGTAACATAAGCTCTGAATTCCCCTGTATATATGTAGCCTCTTATTCTATTAATTTCCTGATAACTCTATTTACTCTTTCTAAATTTATACTTAGGGGCCATCCATAAAATACGTCACGCAAAATCCAGTCATTTTGGAGCCTTCCCTTCCCCCTTGTTACACTTCGTCACATTTTTGTAACTCCCCCCCCCCCATCTAATACGTCACAATCCTCCTGACTCTCCCCTCCCATTGAGAACGGAAAATCTTGTATAGAAAATGCTAACTCCTCCTGTTCTATGCCCACACCTTGTAGAGAGAAGGCCTGAGGACAAAAACTGTATTCATTGTTACATCATCATGAAGCGGCCAAATTTAGAACTGTATACATTGTTACAATGTATGAAATTTTCGCGCTCAGGCTTTGAGTAGAGGTGGTGTTTGTCCATGCCAACACCACCTAGACAGAAGGCCTGCGCACAGAAACTTCACATATTGTTACATCATCATAATTCGACCATTGTTGATCGTATTTCTACCAATAATAATCCCTAAATTTGGTCGACTTATGATGATGTAACAATATGTGACTTTTCAGTTGTGAGTCTTTTTTTCTAGAGGTGTTGGTAAAATACGATTAACAATAGCCGCTTTAGTGTGATGTAACAATGTATGACGTTTCTGTGCGCAGGCCTTCTGTCCTGGTCTAGGTGGTGTTGTCCAATGACGTATATTAAAGATAGACTCCGAATCCTATCGTTGTAACTTGAAGCAAATTGGGAACCTCCATGCCCAGAACTGTCATGGCCGAATGTGAGTGAAGATGATGCAAAACACATAGCTAAACACGGGAGTAGCTAATTAATAATTCTTTCACACGCCGATTACGGAGTGATAAGTTTATCTTTTCGTATACTTTGTATTTGGAGTATTTTATTATATTTTATAAACAATTTTTCGATCATGGTTTCAATTTCAATTTCGTTTCGATTGTCTTTCATTTTAGTTACGTATTTTTGGTTTATTTTTGTGGAAAATGATTCCTGATCCTTTTTCTTGTTTGTTTGTACAGTTGTACGCAATTTAACTTTGAGGAATGGTTTTGAATTAATTATTCCTCAGGCCCAAAATCTTCCAAACACAAAGCAGCCAGACGGCTCACTCCTGCCCAGAACTATCATGGCTCAATTTGCTTCACTTTTTGCCGCTGTTAACAAAGAGAGGATGCCGCTGCAATTCTAATTAATTTCTTAACCACGTAATCTTACTTTAGATGTACACTTGATGTTGTTGCAAGTCCCACCCTTCTCTCGATGTCTTGAAGCAAAACTTTGATATTCGTCACTTTGTGCAGTCTAGCAGTTGCTGATTCTTCTATCCAGTCAACATGCCATTTGGTAAGCCACCCGAAAAAATTTCCAGAAAACAATCAAACAAAAGTGGCATCCTGTAAGTGACCCTTACAAAATGCTACCTAAAAAATTAGACAAATTCAACACCATAATTTGGGTGGATTTTCTGTTGCATGCAAACTTACTGCCAAACGTTAATGATTTTCATGGAAAGTCACCAAAATGGGTGGATTTATAGGTTCGTGCACACTTCTGGTATACGTTCATGATTTTCACCGACAGTCACCCAAATAGGTGGATTTTACATTTTCGTGCACAATAGAATTCGGAGTCTATCTTTAATATACGTCATTGGTAGTGTCCATGCCCGTTTCCAACCTTCATTGTTTCCAACAAATGAAAAAACTGATTGTTAAAATCTAATAATCACAGCCGACGAAAAAGACTAGATTTTAAAAAAATCGTATCTTTTTCATGCACTACCGGTTCAAAAAAGATATTGACGTCATCTTTTTAACTATAGTACTTGTAACTACATCCATTGAGATTTAGGAAAAAAATACTAAAATAAATCAATCAAATTACATCCTAAGTAAGTAATTTTACATTGCACTACTTTAAATTATGAAATTCTTTGCATGTATACGATTCTTATTTTTTAATTTTAGTAAAAGATAATAACATTCAATTAAAACTTTGAAATTGATTACCAATTCAAGTCACAAGTAGGAAGCATTGGTTTTTACATTTTATGATAGTAGTTAAATGTGCATAGTAATAATTTATCAATTGAATAAATTAATAAAAAGGAGATTTATAAATTAACTAGTTAATGTGTTAACAAACTTTCAACCCCCTTTTCCCCCACTTAGAGGTTGAATTTCCAAAAACCCCTTCTTAGTGCTCACATACATTTTGTAAAGAACCTCTATACAAAATTTCAAGTTTCTAGGTCTTATGGTTTGGGCTGTGCGTTGATCACTCACTCAGTCACTTTCTTCTTTTATATATATATATACAGGGTGTTTTTGAATTGAGTACAGATTTTTTGGGAGATGATAGAAGAGGTCCTTAGAAGTATTTTTTGTCATATGAACATGGGGTCCCCGCAGCTCCGTTTACTTACAATACTGCATTGAACAATCAAATGACACCGGGACGCAGTGTGCGTTGGTAGGCCTAGATTATTTTATTTTTAACAATTAACACAAGCAATCTACTGTATGACTTTTACAGTAATTGTTCGAAATGACCGCCATTTGCTTCATAGCACAATTCGCAACGCCTTATGATGGATTGATGTACGCGTGGAAACAGTTGATTAGCACGGTCGCTGATGTCACCTGCTGCCGCGACAGCACGTGCATCTTGAAATTTCTTTGCAAACAATTACTTTAAAAGTTATTGACAAAAAATACTTCTAAGGACCTCTTCTATCATCTCCCAAAAAATCTGTACCCAATTCAAAAACACCCTGTATATAGATAAAAAAGGAAAATTCATAAATTATTAAAAAGGAAAAAAATTCAAATCGAATAAAATCTAAAGAAAACAGCATTATTTTTTTTCTCATTGTATGATATTCATTACATACTGTGCAACTAATTTTTTAGTTTTAAAATATAGTGGTAATGCAAAATAATTGAGGGATGATAAAAATTGAGGAAATTGAGCAATGAAGGAGATAAAAAAATAAATAAAAAAGGAGATTCCAACGAGTCTTGTTAACTGAAGAGCAAATTTACATCTAACAGTTGTACATGCATTTTTGTGTTAGGTTATAACTGTCAAATTGACAGTAGTGGATTTGTCACATTATAGGAGGACACATTGTGTTCGTATCGCTCTCATGTTGATAGCGACTTTTTATAACTATTGGCAATACTGTCAAATATCACAGTCCTGTCAAAGGTGAATTTTTTTTAAAATAAGATCGAACTTACAGTTTCCATTTTAACTATCGTACGCCAGGCTTTCGAATAAAATCAAAAGCAAGTAACATTAATTATTTGTTACGCCTGCAGCAAGGTGTCTCTGACACGAACTGTGGTGATCCATTGTAACAAACTTGAGTTAGGAAAGAAAGCCAAGCAGTCTTTTTTGAAATCTATCTTTGTCCCCATTCTCATCTAATGCGAACTTGTTCAATTCATACCACGGCGAATGCGCGCTGTCATCAAAGCGAAAGGCTGCCAATTTAATATTGAACTGCGCGACTTTTTGATTTTGACTAGGCAGTGTACACGACGTAATAAACTTTGGTTATTATTAAAAAACTAGCTGATATAACCGGCGTTGCTCAAGCTCTTTTTTGATGAAAGTTTGCAATATCTGAATGGGAATATATAGTAAAAATTAACACATTAAAACAGTAAAAATTCATATAGAAAATCCGAAAAAAAACATCTATTACAATGTTCCTAATGGATGGCCCTCTAACAGTCTTCCCTGGTTCGTGTTGGAATGTTGTGTATAGCTGAGGGAGTTTACCATAGTGCCAAAGAAACAATGTGTGGAATAATGTGTATGGCTACGAAAGTGGGAGGAAATAGAATGAAAATGAAACAATAGTTTGATCTGACGTTTTTTCAGCCCTGGCTATGGCTGTAGTTCTTCTATTTTATGTGACCTGACCTTTAAAAATTCATTTGTTTATCTAGAAATTCAAGAATACCAAAATTCTCTTTTTGGATGGCGATGGATGTACATGATCGTTTGTGTCTGTGTACTCTGCAATTCCAACAATTGATAAACTGTTAGGAAATAAAGAAATTAAACTGGAGCAAACTCCAAGCATCAGGTAAATGATATTAATTAGAAAAATGGATGCAAAATTCTGCGACTTGGATTCGAACCAGGAACCGCGACTGTCATGGTCGACACCTCTACTAATTGGGCTAATCGCAGACACGTGAACAGCCATGCTGTCATTAAGTGTCTTAAAGACAACCAAGTAATCTTTACTGGTGTTTGCTTCAGTGTAATTTCTTTATTATTTATTGTGTGTTCATCAAACTTTCTGATGGTTTGGATAGGAGAAATTCACGAAATTTCATGAAGACAGTGACCTTCTTCTTGCTTTGAAGATCAAATTTGCAAATTTCATCAAGATTAGAATTGAACTAAAGATTTATATTAGAAAGAAACACACATGGACCTATCTGTTCGCTATGCATTTCAAAATGGCTAGACCAAGCTTGATGAAATTTTTCATGGTAATTCCGATGGACCCTGGGAAGGTTTTAGATAAGTCATGGTGGGGATATCGCGCTTCATGGATAGCACAATCTACAATTCGTTACCTTCCTCCCTAAAAGAGGTTAATATGGTTAATTATGTAGTGCCACACCAGTAAATGTGTTACGTTTATAGTGCAACACCAGTTAATGTGTTAACAAATTTTCAGTCCCCCTTTATCCCCCTTAGGGGTTGGTTTCCCCTATTCTTATTGTTTTTAAACCACCCCTGTATTACAGGAAACAAAACAAAAAAAAAAGTATTCAAATCGGTCAAGCCGTTTTTGAGTTTTAGAGAGACTAACGGACAGCAATTGATTTTTATATATACAGGGTGATTTACATCGAATGTAAAATACTTAAAAGGGGTATTATAGA
>JAHWFO010100764.1:205572-219198 GCA_023313115.1 Rhysida immarginata
CATGTTCATAGGACGTTTTGTGTTTATCTTAACCTCTATAATACCCCCTTTAAGTATTTTACATTCGATGTAAATCACCCTGTATAGATAAAATTAAAATCTTTGTTTAATAAAATTGTGACGTCGCGTTTGATCTTACCCGTCTCTCCCTCCTCGTCACACTTTGTCACGCTAGGCAACATGACCCCCTCCCCCCTTATTGCCTATTTTATGGATGGCCCCTTATAAGGGAACTACACAAACATTTATCTCACAGATTCCCACCAAATTGAAATATGTTACTCATCTGAAGCTACTATTGGTGCTTGGAAAATAAAAAAAATGCGAAATTTTGTTTCTTTCAAAATAAACCACAAAAACGAAAAATTTTGAGCACACATTGCCATACAAAGTCTCCATTGTTAAACCCAGAGAAAAATGAAGGCAGTGCCCTATTCATTTCGCTGTGCGCTGCTAGTGCCACGGGAAGTGCAGCATTCGCCTTATTGCTATTGGCAAAAACCTAAGGCGGCGTATGTTCTCAATGTAGATGATTTCTGGAGGTATTATTAAGCATCACCTGTTTTCTGATGTTTTTAAAAAAACTTTATCGCATTAACTAAAGATAACGTATATTTTTAATGACTTCAAATAGCTGATTCAATGCCTAACGAATTTTTAAAAGGCAACTATTTTAAAATTTTAAATTAAAAGAAAAGGAAGAAATAATTATCAGTTCAATAAAATAACCAATTTATTAATCCACATATTGTAATAAGCAATTAACTAGTAATATAATTACTTGTGAACTGAAGTATTGGATCTTTTTAAAAAACGATTTGACCAATATGTATGAGAATGTGGCCCAGTTAGTTATAAGAAGGAGAGATTATAATTAATACATCTCGTACAAATCAACAATAATTTGGATTATAATTAGTGAAGTGTATATTTTATTTTAATTACTTTCAAATTAGAATTTATAAAGGAGAAATTTCCTAGTTAATTGTATAATCTCTTCCTCCTTTTCCATTTAAACTCTTTTTTAAATTTATGTTTAAGAATAACTTTATTTATCACCAAATAACTTTTTATCAGATGGACCGATTTGGATGATTATTTTTTTTTGTTTAATAGAGCAAGTTTTTCTGGTGGTCCCCAAATAAATTCATCCAGATATCTTAGGTAGATATTAGAAAATATAATTGTTTGCTATTGATTCACAACGGCCTCGGTGGCTCAGTGGTTGCGTGGACGCCTCTGATGCCTGATGACGAGAATTTTTTCAAGGGGAAAATCCTGAGATCACGCACTTCCTTCGGAAGGGGAGTAAAGCTGTTGGTCCCGTGTAGTTTTTTGCCGGCTGCACGTTAAAGAACCCTAGCGAGGCATAATTTGCGGCCGCTATAACGCTGTCCTGAAATGACCATAGCATTTGAAATGGACGATAATGCCAAACAAACCATTATTGATTCACATGCACTGCCTCAGGCGACCAGCTGTTTCTTACCAGTCCCAGTAAGGCGGCGCGAAGGCACCACTAGAGGGAAGGTCACTGCCAGTCTCTTTCTTTCATTTGTCTCGGGTTAAAGCCATAATTAAAGCGGTCTCTGTGTGTGTATTAATGCGCTTGACGGAACTTTCTTCCGCTACTCACCAATACGCACGAGTCCACTTCACATGAAAGCAACGGAAGTAGAAAGCAGAAGACAATTGAATGGATTCTCAAGTTTCTAAACAAACTTATTTTTTTAAAAATAGATTATCAAAAGTAGCTAATTGCCTTCCAGCTAAAATGTGTATAGTAATTATTAACCATTTCCTTAATTTCTTATTTCTTTTTATTAATTAATTCAGTAATCTTCCTAAATTTTTTGCCACGGGACTGGCTTTATGGGAAAGGTCGAGTGATACGTTCCGTTGGTGATTTATAAAAAATAGTATTAATATTAAAAATAGTATTCGTGGATGCTTACCTCATAAATTATTTCGAGACGAATGATTATACAGCAAAATAGTGTTCTAACTGCAATTCTTAGGTGACCGCCGCTAACGATTATGCTTCTCCTCTTCACCATGTTTTTTGAACTTTTCACTTCCGGAGCGCTACCGCCGCCGCGCCATCTCCATCTTCCAAGATATGCTTGCGCGCAAAAAAAAAGTGCGGTCGAACAACTTCGTGTAGTTCCCTTGTTAGCTACAACAAGAGGAAGATTTTAAAATGATTTCCATAAATGAAAAACAAAATTTGGCAGAAACAAAAATGATTTCTTTTTTAAAAAATCAATATTATTCCTCGTATAAAGCAGCAACAAGTAAAATTTTTTTTTAGATGTAACTCTTCTGAGCCGGCCAGGTGGCCGACAGGGCTAGGGCGTAGGGTTTTTAGTTCTCGAGTCCGCTTGGTCGTGGGTTCGAATCCCGCCGTGGGCATGGATGTTTGTGTTTGTCACGGGCTGCGTACAAATATAACTTGTGTAAAAGGCCCATAATGACCTTAGTAGTCGACGCCAAAAATTCTAATAAACCTAACCTAACTAAGGGATCTAATTCTTTCAGGATGAGCTTTCTGAAAAGTAACGCGCAACATCACGATGGGGAAAATCGTCTAGCTATAACCAATCCATATCTTGAAAATTACTGAACCGATTTTGATGCTTGGACTGTTCCCTAAGTTGAAAGATACTTAATCCAATAAAAAAAATTATTGCAATTCGATTTCTAGTTTCTGAGAAATACGTGTACAAACAAACATCCATTCCAAAATAGTACCTACATACGAATCGAATTGCTAACCTCCTTTTTTACCGACTTCAAAAAAAGGAGGTTATCAATTCGATGTGTATGTTTATAATATTGTTGGAATTGCACAATATTCATACAGGGTGATTCAGTCAATTTCTGACCATTTCAGTACTATGATTTATTGACCCATTAATGTTTACAAACTTAGCATTTCAGTATGATATTTTAGGCAGTTCGGAGTTTTTATTCCCGTGGAAAAGTCTTGATGATATGCTCAATGTGGCCACCACGAACGTTTTGAACTGCTCGCAGCCGAATGGTGAAGTTGTTCATAACTCTAACCAGGATATCTGCATTCACAAGGGTGCAGCAGTCGACGATGCTTTGTCGCAGCTGGTCTACGGTTCTTGGTGCTGTAGTGAACACACTGTCTTTAAGGAACCCCCAGAGATAAAAATCACATGGGTTTAGGTCAGGACTCGTAGGGGGCCAAAGAAAGCCACCCCCGAATCGATCTGGAAACCTGTTTGAAATGACACGATTTCCGAATTTCTGATTGAGAAAGTCTAGCACTTCATTAGTGGTGTGAGGCCTAGCCCCATCCTGTTTTAACCATTGATGTCGAAGCGGTATACACCTCCTTCGTAGCTCGGGGATAAAGAAGGTTTCCAACATGTTAAGGTAAGCCTGTGACATTATGGTACCCTCAAAAAAGAACGGACCAATGATGCCTCTTTTGAAAATCGCGCACCAAGCCATAACCTTTCGTGGATGAAGAGGTGACTTATGGATCTCATGAGGGTGCTGGGAACCCCAAAAACGAACGTTGTGTTTATTAACGTCACCTGACAGATGGAAGAAGGCCTCATCTGACACCCACAGGTTGTCCACAATGTCCTGATTGGCTACCATTTCTGCTCCAAACTCCATCGCAAATTGTTGTCGCTTCTGTCGTCCAGTGTCTGTTATCTCCTGATAAGCATGGATCTTATACGGGAACAGGTGTAAATCCTTTCTCAAAATTCGCCAGATCGTGGTATACGACAGCCCTTCTTCAATGGATAAGCGGCGAACAGATTTTTTGGTAGGGGAATCGATACCTTGTGCGAACATTTTCGACAACTTCGGCCGTTCGAACACGAGCTTCGCTCCCGCCTTTTTTCTTGCCTTTAACACATCCAGTAGCACGAAATTGCTTGACAAAATCCATGATTGCTTGTCTGCCTGGTGCGTCTCGACACTTATACTCCTTCCGGAACTTTTTTTGCATGGTTACAGGTGATTTTGTCTCGATATACCATTCGACAACCTTGCATTTCTGCTCTGTTGATAAAGCGGGCGCCATTTTTCAACAATACGATTTTCATGCAACGCCGTTGCAACAATACAAACTCCAACTATTTAGAAATTCGATATGGCGCTCATATTCTTTCAGTTGTTTATCCCTAATGCACGTCATTCGAGTGAAATGGTCAGAAATTGACTGAATCACCCGGTATATGTTAGTCTATGCGGGCTTCTAAATAAGTATGCCAAATTTCATACGTGTGTATATGTATGTATGTATTTATGTATGTTTGTCCACGAATTTCTCAGAAACTAGATATCGAATTGCAATAATGCTTTTTTTATTGGATTAAGCATCTTTCAACTTAGGGGTAAATCCAAGTTTCATCAAAATCGGTTCAGTAGTTTTCAAGATATGGTCTAATATAGCTAGGCGATAGTGAAAGTTTCAATAAAGTCGGTTTTTTATACTCTGTTTAATCTTACTTTTTTGAAGTCGGTTAAAAAAAGGATTATTACAATTCGATTTCTAGTTTCTGAGAAATGCGTGGAAAAACATACATACATTCCAAAACAGTACCTATATACGAATCAAATTGATAACCTCCTTTTTTTTTTGAAGTCGGTTAAAAATATAGTCAAACCTCAGTATAACGATTTTTGGGGACTGACAAAATGATACCGCTATAACAGGGATATTGTTTAGGGGATATTATATTTCAATAAATTTTCATCTGTAATATAAGATCATTGAAAGAAATTTTATATATGGCGATATTATAATAAATTATAAATGCTTGAAAAAAAAATTGTAACATATTTTAACGGGAATAATTAAAAATCCGGACGTAACATATTCTTCAATTTCTTTCCTTAAGAAATGTAATCAACGTTGAATGTGCAAGTCCATAACTTATTTTTAACCGACTTCAAAAAAAAGGTTATCAATTCGATGCGTATGTATGTAACATTGTTGGAATTGCACAAAATTCATACATGTTAGTCTAAGTGGGCTTCTAAACAGGTGTGCCAAATTTCATAAGTGTGTGTATGTATGTATGTTTGTCCACGTATTTCTCAGAAACTAGAAATCGAATTGCAATAATTCTTTTTTACTGGATTAAGTACCTTTCAACTTAGGGAACAGTCCAAGTTTCATCAAAATCGGTTCAGTAGTTTTCAAGACTTGGATTGATATAGCTAGGCGATAGTGAAAGTTCCATCAAAGTCGGTTTTTTTACAGGGTGTTTCATAATTGGTGTCCCGTCTTTAGGTCCAAATAACGACTCAAGGGGAACAGATTGGGGGAAAATGAATATTGATTATTTGGTTTTAATGTCCCCTAATTCAGAATAAAAACATTTCGCGTCCTTGGGGGTAAAGGGGTAAATTTTGAAAATTTTAAATTTCTAAAGACGGGACACCAATTATGAAACACCCTGTATACTCTGTTTAATCGATGTACATGATTCTGTAGACTAGTCCAATGACAAATAAAAAATATGTACTGTATAAAATATTTATTGATTTATAGCACCTAAAAACATTATCATGATTCAATGCTTCGGACTGCAGATTTGAAATTAAGTCATTTTTTTATAGAGTCATTTCAATATTACAATTATACCGTGAAAAGTTTAAGGTTAAAAATTTAACCCATCTGTAAAAAAAAACCGGTTTAAAATGGAGCGGGAATTGATCATGGAAGCGATTGCTTTACATTCCGGACATCCGGCCGTGGTTCTTCGTGAAGAGGGACTTGTCCAAGTCCTTTGACCAAGGTCAAACAAAGCAGACCTGCCTCCTCAACTTGGCACCTTCACTTCCTGTTGCCTTCCACCAAATAAGTCCTTCCGCCTGAAAAATCGAGCGATTTCTATTTGACATAAGTAACGGTCAATATCTGTCTCTTCTCTCTTTTTCATTCACGCCACAAAATTCTTCTCGGAGTGAAACTTTCCAATTGTGCAACATGTTTAGCAATAAGAGGTCGCAGAGAAAAGGAAGTAGAGTTAATGGCAACGTCACTCACTGCTGTTTATTTATTTATTCAGGAATACTTTTAGCCAGTTGGCATTCAATCTTGGGATTTTTTCAATACTTGAAGAAGAGTGAAAGATTTTATGGCATTTTTTTGTGAAAATGACGACGAAAAATAAACGATCGATACAAGAGCAACGTCGTCTAATTGAATACAAATACGAGTTTAAGATCGCGAAAAGTAGCTGTCTATATGTTATTGATTTTAATCTTTGAATAATTTCTCTGGGATAAAAATGATGCATTTTAATCTTTTACTTTGAAAAATTTTCAAGTTTTCCTATTAACATGCATGTATTATATTTTAAGTTATGTTTTCATTCTTATTTCGATAATAATTTAAAGTCACAAATTTTATAAAAATGAAAAGTAATTTGTTGGATTATAAATTTTTGTTTGATATAATTCACTAGCTGAAAAGATGTTATTGATGACAAAATATTAATAAATTTTCAAATTAATATCAACGATTGCTATTTCTAAGCTGATTGACATTTATCATTAATTTGAATGAAAATGCAAGGCCATGAATACAAGTGAATTTCTATATACAAGATACACTCCCATCCAAAAATTAACAGAAAATTGGATATGATTTGCAGTGTTTTCAAAAGCTTTACAAGAAAATACACACTACTATCCTGTTGCAATTGTTGTCATGTGAACATACAGTGGTGGAAAAAAGAAGTTTGAGCCCGCCACAATTCAGAAAATAAGCAAATTAAATTGAAAAATTTTTTGATAAACAATAGTGATACACATGTTTATTGTCATATTCAACTTCATCTATTTCCAAAAAAAAAAATTGAAAAATGAATCGAATAGTTTTTTTTTGGAAATACATCAAGTTGAATGTGACAATGAACATACGGTATGTATCACTATAATTCATCAAAAATTTTGTAATTTAATTTGCCTATTTTTTGAAATGTGGTGATCGCAAATTTTTTTCCACCACTACAAGTAAGCGCAGAGTTTTATTAATGACCAAGCACATATATCATTAAAGATGCTTATCGTAATGATCCGTCGAACAAAATTAATTTTTGATTATTTCTAATATAGGATAAGCTTTTATTCAATCTGGATCGTCGATTGGCATCGTCGATTCATCCCTTTAATGAGTTGATCAAGAGCTTCTGAGTTACTGTTGACAATTGCTGCCGTCAAGAACTGAGACGAGATTAGTGAATTCTTACTGTTCTCCCCAGAGCATCTCACTGTTGGTTGATAAGATTAAACTTAGGACAAAATACAGGCTAAAATATTCGCTGTATACCTTGTTGCGATGAGTAAGCATCCACCAGAAGTATTACGTGCGGGAAGGCATTATTAAAAATTAATCCACTCTAGGTTCACTCCACCGGCATAAAGCTTGACATAGTGATAAAAAATTTCTTTTCGGTATCTTTAGGCTGTCATTTTGCCGCCTCAAACACACGGAGATCGGTGCGGCCATCCAGCAAAAGGTCGCACCAAACCTTTCAGCGAAAAGTCACAGCCTGCCCAAATTATCACGCCCTACCTCCAAAGGATAGCGCTCAATGGTATTGATGGGCTGGTATCTCGTTCAACACTCTCCAGATCCGCAGACGTCTGCTGTCTGGTTGCACTGAGAATCTGGACTCATCTGTAAAAAAAACATTACTCCGCTGATCCTTGGTCCAGTTGACATGGTATCTTACTCAGGGTAATTGGTCATATTTGTGTGCAGTCAACAATGGCACACATTTCGCTGATCGTTTTGCATAGATTCCTTGCTTATGCAGCCAACGATACACGGTACATATTGATAATTGCCTTCCTATAATTTCAATAAAATCCTGTAAACATTGCAAGAAGCTTTATCTACAACGCAGTAGTAAGAGGAGTGATCAAAAAGTAATGTCGCGTATTTTTTTCTCGAAAATGACAGCAGATATGAGAAAATTGCGATGTATATTTGGTTCATTGTTAAAGTTTCCTGTTAGTGTCGTGTGCATCCGCCAAGCACTAGCGACGTGACAGTCCAAACAAGATGGCAGCTCTCATTTCATCGTCCAGTCAGGGAATAGGGAGAACGGGAAGCGAAGTTCAGCACTTATTTTGAAATGCGGAAATAACTGGCGATCCATGTGTTCCGACTGGTGAACTAGCAATTCGAAACTAAAACCTTAATAAGTTTCAGTTTCAGGGAATCAAAGGTAGAAATTCGGCAGTAATTGTTAACATCATTACAGAAAGCTATGCATTATTTATTCATGTCGCAATTTTTTTTTTGTATTTATTGGCGATAATCTGAGCTCAATGTTTGTCATTTTTTTAATATTATTAAACACATGTTACTTCCAGCTTATATGAGTTGTTAATTATGCGATTCTTTTTGTGTTTAATGTTCATTTTTAAGAACATGTCAACTTAGCTTTAAATGCATTGATTTTAACAAATTGATTCATGGTATTACATACGGTTATGATTGCCTAATAGTTAAAACCGAAATTTAATTACAACTGTAAAAAAAATTAGCTATTGAAATTCGTCTTCTTTGATTATACTGGAATTAAGAAAAGGCACGAAGAAAGAAACATGGAAGATAGGAGGAAAAGATATTCACAAGTCCACCACTTGTGAATATTTTTTTCCTCCCACCTTCCATGTTTCTTTCTTCGCGTCTTTTCTTTATCCAGTATAATCGAAGGGGGAAGTGAAAGTAGCAGCGGGTTGAATGGGGAGGGAAGAAAAAGGAACAGCTAGTCCAAACGTTCTTCCGCTTTGGCGCTGTTTTTATTTCATAAATTTAGCATTGAATCAGTTAGCAATTTCGCTTCCCGTTCTCCCTATTCCCTGGTCCAGTGCTTTTGAGCGGCGGAGTGTTATGCATTTTCTTGGTGCAAAAGGACTGAAAGCAGTCGATATCCATAAGGAAATTAGGTCGGTGTACGGAGGTGATATCGTGCAGCTCCGAACAGTACAAGGTGGTGCAAGGCGTTTAAAGAAGGACGAGAGCAAGGTCAGTGGAATATAAGGTCTCGCAGTGCGCAGGGTGGGCTTCACCACGGGGAAGCAACATGACGTCACGGGTACCGATAACAGCATTGCCTGCATTTAAAAACATTGTAATTGAAGAATCTAATGGGAAAAGAAATTGTAAGAGCAAGAAAAAACACACATGATAAATTGTAATAAAATGCTTTAAAAATCTGCCTACACAATATCTTTTTTTATTTAAACAAGGAAATAAACAAAAGAGTTTATAATTAAATTTTTTTTTTTTTATTTCTATTCATGAAGAAGAATGCGGTTCATATCTCTTAATCTAGTATAAGTTCTCGACTTAACAAATTTATGTATAATTTCATGTGTTAACATGTAATCTTTTTGGTCTAACGCTTTTTCAGCTAGCTTGGTTATTATTTTTTGTTCTATTCTTAAACTAGAACCATGGAAATTTCAAAAATGTCGTTCAGTACTTCAGGAGCTTTTAGTAACTTATTAGAAAGATAGCTTAAATACCATCTTGATAGCTGGGATACCTATAAAATTCTGCACCGACTTTAGCTTATAACTCCTTAGTAAACACACATAACTCAAAATATTGTTTTTCGAAATTTTTGTGCTTTGAAGCAATTCAAAAAATCTAATCCTTCTTTTTTATTTTTTCTCCAATATTTGCCTTTTCGGATATACATATGCTAAGAAATTATAAAACCACTGAGCTGACGTTGGGAATTAGTGTGAAAAAGAGTTTATTTGATCAAAATGTTTTTTTACGAATAAACAAAATAATGTTTGTTCTATAATATGAAAGATCTCATGTTTGATCTTTAGCTGATTTGTATCGTAGATAGGCATCGTAAAATTAATTTTTATGCTTGTGCGCGGAAAATATCATGTAGAAGCGTGCTACTGGGGAGCGATCTTGGTGCCGGTGACGTCATCTGCGCAGTAGCGGTGAATTTTGGCTCAAGAATTGCGGGACCTTTCTTCCACTGACCTTGGACGAGAGGACCTGCTGGACGAACATCCCTCTCACGGGCCGTGGGAATCCATGATTGACAGCAATATTGCCGCAGTGGAAGCGCAGGCGGATTACCGTGAGAGGAACTGCTGAAACGTTGGACATTTCATATGGGACGGCGTACGACATTGTTCACGAGCAGCTCGGCTTTCGCAAAGTGTCATGCAGATGGGCGCCACGACAGTTGACGGCCGAACATCAAGGCGCTCGTTTCGATGCTTGTTTGCTGCACTTCACCCGATACCAAGAGGAGGGTCAGGATTTTTTGGATCGAATCATCACAGGCGATGAATCACGAGTCCACCATTTCCCACTCGAAACTAAGATGTAATCGCCGGTTTGGAAACCCACATCTCTCAAAACGGAAAAGTTCAAAACTGTGCCATCAGCCAGCAAAGTCATGTTGACATGTGGTCCGATACTGCTTTAGTTTCTTCCACCGCGTACCGCTGTCAATTCCGAACGCTACGGAGCCACGTCAATACGCAGGAAAAGACCTGACTTGACAATTGAGGACATCGTGCTGCACCACGACAACGCACGTCCCCACACAGCGAAACGGATCACTGACCCGTTGCAACGATGGAACTGGGAAACACTGCTTCATCCCTCATACAGCCCGGACCTCGCTCCCAGTGACTACCATATCTGCGGATCGTTGAAGAAGTCACTGGCCGGTCAACATATCCGTGATGACGACGAGGTGATATCGGCAGTCCGCAACTGGTTCCACATTCAACCGGACGATTTTTATCAACAGGGCGTGGAAAAACTTGTCCACCGCTGCGATCGTTGCCTCAATCGGCTTGGAGATTATGTGGAAAAATATAAGTTGAATTGTTCTATCGAATGTACATGTGTTTATTTTTTTGATCACCCCTCGTATTACCTTAAGTAGCGGAAGAATGGAGCTACTTATTGGTTTCACAATGTCCGCCTGTCCATCCGTCCCTCTCATAATTTCTGCATTTTTTGATGTAGAAGGTTGAAATTCGGAATGTACACAATCTGCCCGGAAGTAATCGGACACTTTCGATTTTAGACGTTTCGTCGAATATCTAGAAAAATACTTGTAGAATTATCCTGAAACTTCAGGGATCTAAAGAGCATGTTACACCTCATATATTTCAGCGAAAGTGACCAGCAATAGTGTGAAACAAAAAAATAATGTTTGGGATTACCCTGTAAAAAAATAAGGCCTGAAATGCGTTGTAGCTATAGCATATGATTAAGAGGCTACTTATTTTTTCTCTGTTCATTTGTTGAGAGAAAAGCACATACAATCTTGGAGATATAAAGATTTCTTTAAAAAAATCGAAATGTTTTCGTAAGTTTTTTTTTATAACATGCAGGGTTTGCAACCCGATGCAATGCCATTTTCAGGAAACTTGAAAAACTAAAGTAGAGACAACACCCTGCAATCAGAATATAAAAATTTTAAATGGTTGATGAAATATGGGCATTTTTACTAAATAATTTTTAACTACGCATGCGCAAGCGTTACCAAAATGTCCTTTATTAAAAAAAAATTTGGGGGTTAAAAAGTGCAGATGAATGGGTATGAACTCAGTGCTTATTAAAATAGAGGAACTCAGTGCTTCCGTAGTTTCCTATACCTTCTTTGGGAGGCTGAATTTCTTGTTATTATTAAGTAGCGGAAGAATAGAGCTTTTTTTTGGTTTTACAATGTCCGTCCGTCCCCTTCATAATTATATTTTTTTTTTTTGAGGTATAATGTTGAAATTCGGATGGTAGCTTACTACGGGCATGTCCATCTTCACTATTTAATTTGTTTTGATTGGTGCACTGGGGTCGGAAATAAGGGGGTGAGTCAGAGGGGACAAAAGATCTATGTGCTATTTTGGTAAGTAAAAAAGTGAAATTCTGTATCCAAATTCGTGTAGGCAAGATCTACATTACTATGAAGTTTAGGCCCAAATGTTCCAGGGGGGTCGGAGTTGCGGGGTTGGCAGTCACTTGGTCTTTAGAACTCTGGCAACATATGGCATAAGATATGTGAGAACTCTGGCAACCATTTTCGGGGGATGCCCCATTTTTATCATTTTTCGATAGATTTAGAGGGTTGAAAGGTTTATTTCAGCCTTTAAAATTCTTCTAAGGGGCTAGAGGGCTGAAAAATTCTAAAACATGAACATTTATAGCAGGGGGGTACTTAAAAGGGGAGGGGCGAATTACTACCTTTAATTGTTTAAAAAGTCATTAAAATTTGAACGATTTTCCGTTTTTTTTCGTATTTTAGAAAAAACTAGCAAAGGTACCCGGCGTTGCCCGGGATAATTACACTTGTAGGTAAACAGAACAATCTCAAAAAAATTAAATTAACTTTTGCAATATGTTAAAAATAAACACATGAAAACGTTTAGAATTAATACAGTAAAAATTCTTAATGAAAATTCGAAAAAAATCTTTTAAAGGCTTACAATGGCTGGACCTATGCAATGATGCCACTGCTAGTCTAAATAATTTCTTACTCACGTAATCTTACTTCAGATATACACTTGATGTTGTTGCAATTCCCTTTCTTCTCTCGATGTCTTGAAGAAAAACTTGGCCATTCATCACTTTGTGTAGTCTAGTAGTCGCCGATTCTTCTATTTACTTGCTTCCCATTTGCTCAATAGAGCACGGAGCTAAAGGAGTGCTTCCTCTGTCGTCTTTCCACTCTTTCTCAACAGTCTGCTAACTTCATTATCTCCAATTACTGATCATTTTGAAAGATTTTCAAGAAATTGTTAAGTATTAAGAACTCTCTTTTCTAAGAACAGCTTGAATACCAGGAATTCTATGCATTGTTACAAATTGAATCTTATCCATATTGCATCATCATTTTATGTTCATTGTTATAATTCTTGGAAAGATTGCTTTAACATTGCATCATCATTTTGTGCTCATCGTTATTGGTGAATTGCGCGTTGATACGATTGTTGATGCGAGCACATGGACCTATTGTTGTACAAACTTTCCTTGCATTATTGGTCATGAGATATATATTGTTGGTCCATGCAGTGTGTTTTGAATTGCGTGCTGATACCATTGTTGATACCTATTGTACAAACTTTGCCTTGCATTGTTGGTCATGAGATATTTCTCATTAATATGCCTTGCCATATTATCGATATTTATTATTTTTCCGAAATCTGAGGTAGACATTGACCTTCCTCGTGCTTTGAAGATCAAGTATGCAAAATTTCATCAAGATCGGAATAAAGCTGTAGATTTGTATAAAAAACAAACACACCCACCCATAAACAAAACATCCTTCTTTATATTTTGTAACAGTCTCGTCTGTCTGAGGGTATGCCTTACAACTTCGATAGCGTTTGATGATCTAAGGGGACTAAACTAATTGAACGCTTTTAATGTTCGCTTTTCATGATTGTATGGAAAATTAACAAAGACGTAAACGCTTGTTTGGTTGAACCTTCCTTAAGAGCAAAGGGGCGTGTTTAATAACGAATAAAAGGGTGAATTACAATAAACAAGCCCTTCCCAAAGAAATTAGGGCCAATACAAAAATAAAAAAAGGAAAAAGATGACGCAGAGGCAACAACAAATTA